>JAQQSO010003227.1:0-13723 GCA_028658305.1 Pachyuromys duprasi
TTGGTTCTGTGAAAGATGGCACAGACTGTGGTCCAGAGCATGTGTGCATTAATAAGAAGTGTGTCCATAAGTCAGTTTGGGCAAGCCCATGTTCATCAGAGACTTGCAACATGGAAGGTGTGTGCAACAATTTACATCACTGCCACTGCAACGTGGGGTGGAACCCTCCATATTGCCTGGAGAGAGGCTTTGGGGGGAGTGTTGACAGTGGCCCTCCAATTCCAAACATTGTCCCTCCAACCCCGAGCATTGGATCTACAACTCCAAACACTGGCCCTCCAACTCCAAACATTGGCCCTCCAACTCTGAGCGGCCCTCCAACTCCAAACATTGGCCCTCCAACTCCAAACATTGGCCCTCCAACTCCAAACATTGGCCCTCCAACTCTGAGCAGCCCTCCAACTCCGAGTGTTGGACCCACAACTCCAACCATTGGTCCTCCAACCCCGAGCATTGGCCCTCCAACTCCAAACACTGGCCCTACAACTCCTAGCAATGGCCCTCCAACTCAGAAAGCAGAGAGACACAATAAAAGAAACAACATGGCACTGATTATTCTTTTGGTTATTTTTTTAATCTTTATCATACTTTGGATTTGGATTAGGTATGTAATATCACCTAGCAGTAGAGAACCCAGTGTTTCCACTTCAGAGAAGGAAGAAGAGTCCCATGCTATCACCAATGCTAGCAGCATATCATGATTTCAAAAGAACATCAAAATCTTCATAAACTTCTCCTGTCTTACTGTGTATCATCTTGGCACATCCATTATTGTGTGTTTCAGAATTCACTAAAACAAAATAGTGGAGATATTTTGTATTTCACGATGCAAGCCTTTATATTCAATAAAGCCATGGTGCTCATATATAACTAATGTTCTTCACTTCCAGCAGTGTTAGTGCTTCATGTTCTCTTACAGTGTTCTCAGTAAAGGCCCGCCTCAGGGATCATGTATACAGGGGTTTTGGTTTTATCCCCCTCAGTTCAAAACCACCTCTCCCCTTTTACTCTGCTTGGCGCATACAGAACAGAGTCTTTGGATATGGTTTGTGCATTGGTACCTCTCCCTAGTAGAATATTCTTACAGGAGAGTCATCGAAACTTGGAAAGCAGGGAAACTGTTCAAATAAAGTTCTTAGCCATGTTTCCCCAGTGGGCATTCTCCCTGAGGTGGCAGCAGATGCCTTCATTTGGAACTTGTCTACAGGATGTGTCCTATATCACATGTGTATCCACAGAAAGTACTGCATTGGACAAGCACTTATTCATTAAAACCTGTACCACTGTGGGGTCTACAGCAGTAGATATCAGTGCCCTTGCAACTTCTGCCTACCCCACCCAGTTGTCAAATGAGTGGCTGTAAGGTCATAAAGCAGACAGTGTTTCTACCAGCTTCCTGATGTACAGCATTGTCAGCACCAGGGATACAATTGCCAAACACCCAACCTCCTGAGTGCTGAGCCCGGGGTCTTTGAGCCTTTCCTGAGTCAAGTCACAAAAGCCCCAACAGAAAGGTACCAAAGCCCTCTTCAGCCATTGGCATCCCACAACCAGGAACTAACTTTGAAACTCTGAGCTGAATATCCTCCATGTCCTCATGGTGACCCCCAGCCAGGAACTGTTAACTATACTATGTAATTTGCAATGTGTGGGTAGCTCAAGAACATATTATTTCATGTGTGGATGCTGAGGGATGTAGAACATGCCTTAGTACAACAGGGAACAGCGGAAGGGGACACACATCAGAAGATTTTACATTTCCCCCTGTTCATTTTACTACCTTGGGTTTTCCTTGTACTGAAGAGTTCTTAAGGGTTCTAGCTGGAAGGTGCTGTCACCAGCAATTCAACTTCTTTACACTTTCGTTTGTAGCATTGGGTAGAGGGTGGTGGGGCTCACTCTGTGAATGAGGTGCCTGCCATGCAAGCATGAGAACCTGAGTTCTCTAGGATCCATGGCAAAAGGCCAGGAGTTGTGGTTCATGGGTGCTTGTAACACTCTTACTTAGAAGGCAGAAATGGGCAGACCCCTGGGTTCACTCAGTAGCTAGTCTATTCTAACTTGTGCACTCCAGGTCAACAAGAGTTTTTGTCAAGCATGGTGGGCATTGTGGTGCATGACTGTAATCCCACAATCTGGGAGGCAGAAAGTGAGTCCAGGATAGCCAAGGCTACACAGACAAACCCTGTCTCCAAAATCCAACCTACTAAACAAACAAACAAAAAAAGAGTCCTTGTCTTCCTGGAGGTAGACAGATTTTCTGAGGATTCTACTAGAAGATGCCTCCACATGAACATATTTCAACATACATGTACACTTCCACCAATTGCATATGTTCATGTACAAACATGCATATGCCCACTGCACATACATGCACATAAAAATAGTACCCAGAAGATTAAAATGCAACCAAATGTGTATTCAATATGAGGAATTACTGTCATATTTCCTATGGAAATAACACTAATATTACTCAGTTATGAAAAAACCATATGATAAAGGAGAAGATCACTGTATGTGTGAGAAGATCAACATCAATAGAAATATCAAAAAATCTGAGATGAGAGGAAATGTCAAACACTGAGACCAATCTGAAATGAACGGAGCAAGCAGAGCCTGCCTTTGCTCAGCAGCACCTCCTCGGTGTTCCATGGGACTTGAGGATGGGTGTTTGGCACAGTCCGGCTGAGGATCTCCACTGAACAGCAGGGAAAGCCCAGGACTCTTACTGTGACACACACCATACTCAAGAACAGGGCATTATTAGTTGTCATGATGATTATCATTATCATCCTGTATCCTCGTGCCCAAGTAAAAATTGATAACTTTGAGAGGTTTATTGGACCTTCTGAATTTCTGAATTTTATATTTTCATGAATCAGGCTTCAGTTCAACACTGGATATGAAAGAAACTTGTCTCAATTATGCACAGTTCTGTTGTTAGGACTTTCCTTTTTTTTTTTTAACTTGAATTTGTCAAGAATGCTTATTAGTAGACTGAGTCCCTTTAGTCTTTTCACCAGTGAGCATTCTTGGATCATGATGAAAAACCAGCTGACTGTAACCACATGGGTTATGTCTGTCCCTTATAGCCTCTGCTTGTTAATGTAATTATCTGTTTTTGTGCAAGCAGCATGGTACCCTTCTTCCTAAGGATCTGTGTTGTAACTTCAGATCAGGTGTGGTGTTATTTGACATTGATTGCCTTGTTCTCTGAGACTTGTGCTTCCACATTAATTTTGAGATTGTTTCTTGGGAAGACTAGCATTGTGATTTTGTTGGGAATTGCACTGAATCTGTAGACTGTTTTAGTTAAGGTAGACATTTTCACAAAATTGGTTCTTCAACCCTATAGCATGGGAGCTTCTCTAGTATCTACTTCAATTTCTCTCTTCAGTGTTTTAAAGTATCCATTGTGGGAGTCTTCACTTCATTGGTTGTGTTTATTCCAGGGACTTAAGTTTTGTTTTGAGAAAATTGCAAATAGAATTGCATCTCTGGTCTCTTCCTCAACATGTTTGTTCTTTGTATCTAGACATTCTACAGATTGTGCATGTGAATGTTGTATACTTTGTTGAAAGTGTTCAGCGGTTCTTAAGAGTTTCCCGGTGGAGTATTTGGACTCTCATATAGAACCACAGCATCTGCAAATGAGAATACTTTGACTTCCTCCTTTCCCATTGGTATACTTACTGGATTCTCTTCTCTTAGTGTTCTAGCTAAGCCTTCCAGTACCACACTGAATAAATGTGGATAATGTATCCGTTTTAGTCCTGATAATAGTAGAACTGCTTTGAGCTTTCCCCAATAGATAGATAGATAGATAGATAGATAGATAGATAGATAGATAGATAGATAGATATAGATATATATATCCATATATATGTGTGTATATATATATTTAGAGAGAGAGAAATAGGATATATAGATCTCTTATTATCTTCAGTTATGTTTCTTTTAACCCAATTTCTTCAAGACATTTATATAACCATGTGTTACCTTTTTTTGTATGCAAAATGTGTGATTTTACTAACTCTACTCTTATCATATATTGGCAACCTTTTTAATACCTAGAGACTGTATATCAGAGGACTCTGTCCAGTATGTACAATATATACAGAACAGCAAAGTTAAATGAGAAGCATACAGCGTACAGGGTGTTGGTAAGCTAAACAGGTCTAGCACAATAATGGACTCTTTTGCAGTTTCTTCCCACCCACCTCCTCAATCCACTGAACAAGTACAGCTGGTACACTGTTGTCAGAGATGGGTTAACAATTCTATTTCCAAACACAGTATTTCTTTAATTAAAAAAACTATTTACACAAAATATTATTCTACTACTTCTACCTTTAAATGTATCAAGCATTTCCAAATATCTAAATATTTCATGTTAAGAACTTATAACATGGCACTTGTAAATAAAACTGTATGCAAAGCAATGGTTATTATCTGAAATATCTTCTAAATATAACCATTTGGGCTTTGACCCACTTTCTTCCCTTCTCTCTGCCATCAAACCCGTAGACAAATATAGATATATGTAATGCTTAGAAATAGCTGAACAAATTCCTATTCCCAAGTCATTTACAGAATAATCTTTTCTATGAATTTTAACAGTGGATACTATATGCTAATTTTACTACTTTGTAATACATTGGCAATCTCTTTAATATCTAGGTTCTAGATGTCGAAAAATTTAGACATATTTGTCCATTATATACAGTACAAACACAGCAAAACAAAATGAAAATGTATAGAAATGGCATCTGACAAGGACCCATATAAGAACGCTGCTACATGACGTTTGCTACCTCCCAGACCTTCTCCAAACCACTGCTCAGAGGGCTCATAATTCCACTCCCAAAAGGCAGCGCTTCATGAATTTTAGCAAAAAGATATTTACAAAGTGATAGTCACTACCTCTACATTTAACATATGTTGGGCACTTCTAAACATCTAGATAGACCAGATGTTTCAAATAAGGATGGTTGTCCACTATGTACACAGCAGTCCAGTAAACGGCACACATGGAACAAGAGTAATTTAAAAAATTAACATAAAAAGTACAAAATATTTTGTTCTACTGACTCTACTTTGTCATACACTGGCAACCACTTTACCTCTAGGGTGGCCAGATGCTGTAAATTAGGATTCTTTGTCCTTTATATGTACTATATACAGAGCAAAGTCAAACAAAATGGGACATGGTACATTTTCCACACACAGAGCACAGTAGGTTCGAGCTCTGTATTTCCTTTTTCTGGGAACCAGGGCACAAACACAATGTGGTCAACTCAGGAGAGGTTTAGCTAATTCCTCCCCAAACAATATTTCAAAAGAATCCTAACAAAAAACCGTATTTACATGTTTCACTACTACTTATAAAATGTCAGGCACTTCAGAGCATCTAGAAAGACATTTCCAAAAAAAAAAAAAAAAAACTCTTGGCATTTCAAACACACAAGCACAGGGTGTGGTAAGAAAGGAAGAATAAAATGCATACACAATACAATAGTTAGAATTAAAAAAAAAATGTCTTCACGCGACCAATCTGGCTTCGGACCTCTTCCTCCTCCTCCTGGGTCCTCTAAGGTACAGAAAAAGGCCGAGTGTTGCTCCTGTGGTCTCAGTAGAGGCGGCCTAAGCAATTCCATTTCAAAGTCACTTCTGGAAGACATGTCTACAATTTTCTTTCATTTTTTTTTTAAGGTGACTGGACTACTGGATACACATGTGATTTCCTAACTCTACTTTACCCTATGTCGGCAATCTGCACAGCTAGATGTGCAGATTTAGCCAAAAGTCTCTGTAAAAGGGTCGGGGGAAGGTTGAGAGCAGCTTTTTTTTTTCTTTTTTTTGTTTTTTGTTTTTTTTTTTTTTAATTTATTTATTTTTATCTCAATCACAGGTTAGGTACTTTGAATCCCAGGCGTAGGCCCCTCCCTCATTCCCTCCTACCCTCCCACTCCCTCCCTCATCTCCCTCCTCCCCGCCCCCTCCAAGTCCACCAACAGGGGAGGACCTCCTTCCCTTCCATCCAACCCCAGCTCATCCTGTCTCCTCAGGGCTGGCTGCAAGGTCCTCCCCTGGGATCTAGCCAGTCTGTCACTCCCCGGCTTGTATGGGGGAGGGTCAAAGAGTCAGCCATAAAGATCATGACTGAAACAGTCCCTGTTTCCCTGAATAGGGTCTTCAGTCCGACAACGAGCTATCATGGGCCCCATCCGTGCGAGGGTTCCAGGCCACATCCACACATGGTCCTTGATTGTAGAAACCGTCTCTTACAAGACCCCTGTGCCCCGCTCAGTTTGGTCTTTGTGGAGAGAGCAGCTTTTTTTAATATTATATACACGGGCCTTCCCCGAAGGCGGGTAAGTCTTCTCGAGCGTTTCCCACTGGCCGCACGCGGTTGTCGCATCCCGGCTTCTCCCGGCGGGAAGGCGGACCCTTCCCTGCGACCGATCGTTCCTCCCGCCGCTCTGCGGGTCTCCGCTCACCTTCCTCCGGGCCGCCGAGGCCTCCGTTAGCCCAGGTCTGAGGGCTCGTCTGTGGGGTGGTGCCCTCCCAGCGAAGGCCAAGTGGTCCTGATGCTCCTGCGCAGCCCCGCCAACTCAGGCTGCAGAGGGCTCCAAGGGCCTACCCTGATCTTCGGTGGCCGCCATCCTTTCCGCCACGTCAAGCCCGCCTCCACCCGGAGACATCCTCGACGGCCTAGCCGGGCTTCTTCGTGGGGTTTCCAGATGGAGTCCAGGAGGCCGCCGCCGTTGTGGCGCTTCCTTTGGCGGAGAATCGGTCGCCGCAGGACGCCGGCTCCGCAGGGGCAGTGGCTGCTCCGAGCCCTTGGATTCCCGGCGTCCCCAGGACGGGGACTGAGGTTACTCCCGCCCCCCCCCACCCCAGGCTCACCGGGCATAGGCCTGAGACCTTGGGGGGCCCGGGGACAGGAGGCCACAATCCGTAGCTCACCGCGTTCTCTCCGTGTGTTACCTTTTGTCAAAATCTTTTCCTGAGACTTTTGTGATAGTTGTAAAATTTCTGATCTACTGTCAATTTATGTATTGTGTTTACAAACACACACACACATATAATACTTTGAATCTGGGTGTTGAAGATTTCTAGCATCTGAGGAATAAAGCTACCTAGATCATACTGAATAATCATTTTGTTGTATTCTTTAAAATTATTATTTTATTTTATTTGTTTTCTTTTTATTACAAATTTTACATACAATGTATTTGGTCATGACTTTTCTCCCCAGAACCCCTTTACCCAGCTACCCAACTTTATGTGCTCTCCCTTTCAAGAACAAAAAAACCACAAAAATTGAAATCAAATCAAAACAGTAAACCAGCAGGGGGAAATTCTAAACCAAACTAAAACTGAAACACAAAGGCCATACACAGAAAATAAACAACTTGGAGTTCATTTTGTTTGGGCATGGGCCTGCCCTGGGGTATGGTTGATCTATCTGCCCAGTAACCCTGATTTTCTCCTTCCCAGCAGGCATCAATTGCAAACAACTTCTTGGTTAGGGATGATAGCTCGTGTTCACTTTCGCCCTGTTAGTGCTGGGACCTCATCTGCACCCATGTGAGCCTTGCACAGGATGCCATAGTCTCTGTGAGTTTATATGTGCCTCTGTGCATCCACTGCTTCTAATCCTTATAAATTCTCTGCCTCATTTTCCACCTACATCCTTGAGCCTTCAGGGGAGGGTTTCGAGAGAGACATCTGTTTTTAGATAAAGTCTTCCAAAGTCTCTCACTTTCTGCACACTGTCCAGTTGTGAGTCTCTGTGTTAATCTCTGTCTACTTCAAGAAGGAGCTTCTCTTGTGAGGATGAAGTAAGGCATTGATCTTATGCATATAGCAGTATGGAGGAGTCATCTTATTGCTATGTTCCTTTATCAAAATAACAGTATTAGATTTTCCCCTAGGCTCAATGACCCATTTAACATCAGTTCCTGACCACTTTATCAGTGTCTGGTATGAGTTACATCTTATGGAATGTCTTGTATGAGCAACATCTCATTAAGTGGGCTTCAGATCTATTTTTCTCAAAAAGTGGTTGAGTATTTCCATGCCACTTGTAGTGTATATTGCAGGCTGGTTAGTGTTGTAGATCACAGGGTTTGTAGCTGGATGAGACGGATGATTACCTTTCTCCTATAATGTACAAAGTGCCTCTCACTACTATGAACACTAGTCCTTAAGGGTGGAGCTCCTAGCTGGGCACCAGCTTGATGTTTCCATGTTGATTGACACTAATATTGCCTTCAGCAATTGGACCTTACCTTCGGGTTGTAGGAAGTAACCAATAGGCATCTCAATACCTTGTGATGTTTTGAACTGGCTTGGCAAATGACTCAGCAAGAAATTGCCCATTCCTGACATTGGAGGTTATATACTTTGAGGCATAAGATGTCTGGTGTGGCATTGTCACCTTGGTTTATTTTGGTAGGCCATTTGCCTCTAGAATTTCATTCAATTCCATTTTTTTTATTATTGGGGAATGTTTGTACACATATATGTTCTAATTGTGTTTTGAATGTCATTCATGTCTTTCAGAATGATTCATTTCTCATCTCTCACTTCAGTCAATTATATTTTCTCACTCCTTAAGTGTGGCTCACAGTATGTCAATCCTATGTATCTTTTCAAAAACCAACTCTATGCTTCACCAGTTTTTTTAAATTTTTTAATGCTATTCCTTCATTCTTCCCTGAATTATTTATTTTCAACTGCAAACTTAGGGTTTTGCTTGTTCTTGGTTAAACAAAGCCTTTAGTTTTAATTATTTGAAAACCCTCTCATTTTAAAAATATTGGCACTTGCACCCACATGCTTTTCTTTTATGACTGATTTCATTGTATCTGATGGGCATTTACATATTATTTTTTATTCTTATTTTTTCAATTTTTTGTATATTCAATGACCCATTCATCATTCAGTAGGTTGTATTATTTAGTATCTCTGGGTTTGTGTGTTTGATATTGTCTTGTGCTATTGATTTGCACTTTCACTTTATTGTGATCAGATAGAATGTAAATAATACTGCTCTTTTCCTATATTTGTTAAGAATTCCATTTTGTCCCAATATTTGATTTCTCTCAGAAAAAGCTCAATGACTTGACCTAGGCCACATACACATATGTACATGATGGACAGCTTGATCTTCATGTGGGTAAGTGGAGAAGGAGTTATCTCTGGCAAAGACACTTGCAAGCTTTTGGTCGCTTGTTCCAGGTGGGGCTGTCTTGCCAGGCCACCATGGTAGAGGATGTGCTCAGTTCTGATAAAACTTGATGTGCTGTGATGGGAAGGCAAGTGGGGGCTCCCCTTTTCTGAGGAGGAGAGGAGGGAAGATGTGGGGATGAGGGATGAAAGGTGGGACTTGGAGGAGAGGATGGACGGTGCTACAATTGGGATGTAAAGTGAATAATAAAAAAACAAATGAATAAATAAATAAAAATCCTCCATGGATCCTAAGATTGTTTATTCTCTGCTCCCTAGATGGATTATTATGTAGCTTAAAGGTCCTTTTCATCTATGATATCATTTAATACAGATGCTTATTTGTTTATGTTTTGCTTGGATGAGAATAAGCTGAGGCTAAGTTGGCAGCATGAACAAAAATACAGAAGGCATAATGATTATGACCTTATGGCAAGTAGAGAAGAGTAGTAAATAAATGAGATTCATTCATTTTGAAAAGTTATTGAAGCATACTAGAAAACCTGATTACTCAAAATGAGAAGTCACTAGAAAGTAAACCGTTGAGAGAGTAAAGGAATAGGGTAGAATCTTATCCAATTGTAATGTTCTCTAGACTGAAATCTTCTTGTTGCTAGGCAGTTCAGTCTAGAACTCAACTTTGTGAGAGACAGAGGAATATGGAGACTAATATTCTCTTTGTCATGTAAAGTCTCAAGAAAAATCGACACTGCAAATGTGACATGAAGCAAGCTATCGTTAGAAAAGGTCATCAACACTGTCACTTCAGCTGCTAGTAAGTCATTCAAGAATTAACACTAGAGGATAGAAGCACAAATCATTAGACTATGGACCCACATACTATGATTCTTACCCAGTATTTCAAACCTTTTCCTGATAAAAGAAATTATATCTGTGTTCTTTCCTAATATGCTTCATTTATTTGATTGGCCGTTCTAAACATTTCTAATATGTGGTTACTCTTGCTTTGAATAACGCTGAACTTGACACTATTTCAGAGAAAATGCTAGGTAGGAAGTACAGTACAAAAATTGATGGATTTGATGAAGCTATGGGAAGAAAGCAATGGCCAAAGGATTTTGAAAGTCAAACTTACCATTTCTGTACTATATGACACTATGTAGCTTTATGATTGAAGATATCACAGCCACGTGAAGTGATAGAATGTTGAGTAATTGTATAAAATTTTGTAGACAGTACAAAAAAATCAAGGTCATATTCTTTGGAGTTTGGTTTCCATTGAGAAGATTGCATGACAACATATAAGTTACACATGTGTATATACACATTTATATTTAAATTATATAATAAGTTATAATGAATTCATATGGTTGAAATTAGTTATCAAGAGTATCACATCAGTAGCATATAAGCTTTTACTCTCAGAACAAAAAACTAATATTTAAAATTGTAAAATATATTTCATTAAAATATATTTTTTAGAAATTAAAATATAGAAAGTAATTAGTAATACATGGCTGTAATTCCAGCATTTGAGCTAAAGCCTGAGACTAAAGGACTAGGAAATCAAAGGCAGAGAAAGAGATATACTGAACTCTATCTTAGAAATAACAACAAAACCCAAAAGCATAGAAAACAAATGAGAGTATTAGAATGTTACTCACAATTTAGATTTTGTCTTCAGTACTTCCTTTCCTCCTTTTCATTCTGCTATGACTTCTAGGCACTTTGTGCATTAAGCCTACACTGTGTGTGTGTGCATGTGTGTGTATGTGTTGTACACATGTGTTCACTTGTAAGGCATATGTAAGTGCACATATAAGCACATCTGTAGAGGCCACAGATAGATGTTAGTTGTATTCCTCATCTTTCCTCACCTTATTTTGGGAAAGGATGATATCAGTTCACAAAGAACCTACAAATGTAGCTGCAAAGGTGGCCTGAAAGCCCCAGGGATGGATCTATTCCTGTTCACTAGCCTTTAGCCTCACCTGCCATTTTGTGTTTATACACACAAATCACCAACCCTGCTATGCAAAAATGGGTCCTGATGATCCAAAATCAGTCCTTATGCTTGCCCCACAGCTTCTTACATACTTAGTAATCTCTCAGTCTTGCAAGACTCTAATATTTTGTTCCTGATTAATTTATCCCAGTATTTAAGACAATATTATTATTCTTAAAATGAGGTTAGTATTTGTCCTAAAACAAGTTTCTCTATATGTTTATTTAGTGACAAAACAATGATAGAGTAAAGGAACTGCAGAAAATTTCAATATTGATTGAAAAATGAATCAATAAAAATGTCTTGGCTCTACAACTTAATATTCTTTGATTTAAATTCAACCATGAAAACATGTAAAAGAAAACACAATGTCAATATTCAGCTGAGTTCCTATGTTGTGGTTTTAACATTTTTTAAAAATTAAGAAAATAGTGTGGAACACAAATACAAATTATTAAAGAACCAAGGGAAATGTTTGAAATACATTTATCAATGATATCAGCCTTCAGCCAAAAATTGTAGCTATCTAAATGAAATGCCATGTTACAAGGAATACGCTGCAAATAGGAGGCTCTCTGACTACAGCTGAAAGCCGCACTGTCCTATGAACACAAGTCTATTTAGAAGACCCTTAGACAGGAGGATAAGGACCAGTGAGGAAAAAGACACCAAGAGCTTACCAACCAAGAGCTGTTATCTCTGAAGTCATTGCCTTTTGAACAGTGATATCTTAGGATTTTTCAAATTTAAACAATTGAGGTAAAATAGAAAAAGTAATGACTTACTATATAATGTGTGTGGGTGTTACTGTGTTTATGGTTGTATTTATACTGAACTGACAATGAAACGTAAGGTGAATAGTACTTACAGATCTCTCCTAAATAAAACACTCAACAATTCTTTGCTGGAAATTGAAAGAGCAACTTGTATGTATTCAACATTGATACATGTACATATGATATATTGCCATTGTCTAATTACACCTTTTGCTTTAAATATTTATTGTAGTTATGTGAACACATATAATTAAAAAACAAAGTGTTAAATCAATCAGTTCTTTGTCTAGGGTAAGAAAGCATCAACATTGGCAAATTAAAAATCTTACACCCATGTTTGATTGTACTCCAACAAAACTAAACAGCAAATCAAATGCACTATTTGGACTCATGCCTTGACCCACGACCTAAGCCATGTAAGCACATACCTTGTTTTTTCTCTTCTACCTTCACTTGCCTATAACTAAACTACTCCCATATCTGCCTTCTTTTTCCTCTCTCATCTAGTCTTGCTGCATTAATGTATCAACTCATCCAGAAGACAGAACTTTAAGAATCAGCACTGCATGCAACCAAGACAAAGGGCATCCTTCTCTGCTGTCTCATAAGACATTGTGGTGGCTATGGGTGAGCCTGAGGAACTCATGAGGATAAGTCATCTGCACCTCTGGCTGGAGATGTTGATCATTCTTTCAACATGGCCCCTGATTGGGGCTCAACACACCAGCTTCCCAGAAGTTGTGATACCCTTACAGGTCCCAGGCAACAGAACAATGTGGGCTATGGGATGGCTGACCTACAGCCTGCACTTTGGAGGCCAGCAACATTTTATCTACATGAAAGCCAGCAAGTTCTTGGTAGCCAGACACCTCTCTGTATTCACCTACACTGACCAAGGAACTCTACATGAGAACCAGCCTTTTATCAAGAAGGATTGCTACTACCATGGCTACATGGATGGGGACCCAGAATCCATGGTTGCCCTTACCACCTGTTTTGGTGGATTTCAAGGAATGTTACAGGTAAATGGCACAGTTTATGAAATCAAGCCCAAGAACCTTTCTTCCACATTTGAACATTTGGTTCACAAGACAGAGAGCAAGGAGACAGGATTACTTTCAATGAGATGTGCATTAACAGAAGAAGAGTTGGCACGACAAATGAAGCTTCGAGAGAATGATAACCCCACTCTGATGCAAAGTAACTATGAGGGATGGTGGACCCATAAGCGTTTTCTAGACCTGGCATTGGTTGTTGACCATGAGCGAACTCGTTATCACAACAATAATATTTCACGAGTGTTAGTGGAAACATTCCTCATTGTTAATATAATAAATGAGATTTATCGTACATTGGATGTTGAGATAGTTTTACACGGAGTAGAGATGTGGAATAAAGGAAACCCATTTGAAGTGGATACAATAGAGAACGTCCTACGTAAGTTTTGTTCTTGGAAGACTGTCAGCATGAATAATCGTATTCCAAATGATATCGCCCATCTTTTTGTGAGCTATTATTTTGGTATACACCTTGGTTTAGCTTATGTTGGATCTGTCTGTATGCCATCTTATAATTGTGGAGTAGATTGTCTCACAGGAAATAATCTTATTTATGTTGGAGAAATTGCAGCCCATGAGATGGGTCATAATTTGGGAATGTGGCATGATGATGTCTCATGTACATGTGGAGAAGAAGCCTGCTTAATGGACGCAATACACAGTGGCATCCGAAAGTTCAGTAACTG
>JAQQSO010003228.1:0-13722 GCA_028658305.1 Pachyuromys duprasi
AAAAAAAAAAAAGAAAGGAAAGCAAGACAGGCAGAAGAGAGCTAGGGAGGACCTGAAGAGATTGTTTCAGTGTTCTTATCTCAGTATGGAACAAATTGAACCGTTGTCCTGTGACCATCATGAATTAAGCTGATGCATTTCAGGTCTCAGAAAGAAGTTAGGACAAAAAGACCACCAGGAGTCTGAGGCCCAAAAACAGAAAATTGAGTTTATAAATGAGATTATTATTTGTTCAATTATAGAACTGAGCCATTCTTTGTTTTCTTATTGTGTGTTACTTAAAAATCAAATACATATGCATACATATTTGAATTAGTCAATTGGACCTATTAGATATTACTGAGGTAAATGCCCTTAACATTAAAAAATGGATTCAAAAAGTTCCTATTTACATTATGTTTTCTCTTTTAGTCTTTTTTTGAAAATAGATTTTCTTTCACACAATATATTATCTGATTAACATTACCCTTTCACTCTTCCCAGACCCTTGCCCACCCAAATCCAAACCTTTCTTCACTCTCTCATTAGATTACAAAGAGGCATCTAAAAAAGTATAATGAAAGAAATTAGAATAAAAACAAACCGGAGTAGGGCAAAACAACCAAACATGGGGTTGTGGGGAAAGAGCCAAAGAAAAACTACCAATAGCACATACAGACTCTGAGACACACGTTTGTACACACAGAAGACCCATTTTAAACATTGGAGACCATAGTATATAAGCGAAAAATCTGTAAGGGTTTTTCTTTATTTATTTTTTTGTTAATGAAAGTTTATTCACTTTGTATCCCAACTGTAGCCTCTCCCTTGTCCCCTCCCTGATAAGACATTGTGAGACTGGAAAAAAAAATCTTCAAAAATACTGTTGAGTTTATTTCATGTCATAGATCAAATACTACTGTTCTGGTAAAGAAATGTAGCCATAAAATGACTCCTAATGACATTCTGCTTTTCTCTTAGATCAGTGTCTTGCTCAGCCACTATCAAAGGAGCTTCTTCTTGTTGTAAATGGGAACAACAAAAAAAAAAGACTCACAACTAGACATTGTGCAGAGAATGAGCGATCATGGAACACTCAGTCCTTAATGGGATGTCTCCATCAAATCCCGCCCCTCATGACTCAGGGAACTTTGAGGAAGAGGGAACAGAAAGACTGTTCGAGCTGTGGGGTGGTAGATGTCCAGGGAAAAGGCCTTCTACAGGACCATATAAACTCACAGAGACCATGACAGTAGTGTTGCTATGGCATAAGAGGGTGCATTTTGCCAGGACTTGCTGCTGGATAAGATCACGGATGCTTTTTCTTTCCCCAACATTCTGTATGGCACCTTTTGGAATGGTGGAAAATAACTGGCAAAGAGAAAGGTCCCAACCCAACTCTATCTTGGTTCCTTTATGGCATATAACCAAGAACTGTGGAATCTTCAGCAGAAGGGACTTACCATCTACCAGCAACAAACTTCCTAGCTGAACCAAAAGGGATGTGCCAAATTCAAAACAATGATGTTAGTAACATTGAAAAACATGTATCCTAAAGACCTTCTAAATTCTTTATATTCTTCAACTTACTTAGCACTCTGCCACATGCTTGCATGGGTTGTGTCCCAGAACCTTGACAAGGGGCATCAAGGGAATGAAGAAATTATAGGCACACATAAAAAAGGTGAGATCAGGTGGACTGGGCTCATGGATGGAGAAGCTGCAGCATCCCAGAAGCTTAGAGGGTTTGTTTGATGCACTTAGACTGGGAAGACAGGCTATCAAGTGTAAACTAAATGAGGAGCTGGGGTTATTACATATAGATAAACAAGGAAGCTGGGTTATTACAAACACCTGAAGAAGAAGCTAAGGTTATTTTATACATATCAAGCAGAAGGCAGGGCTATTACACACGTCTGAACAAGGAGGCAGGCTTAGCTAACCTCTATAGAAGTAATCTCTATGGGGAAAAGTCTTCAGGCCATAAACATGGGAGATGGAGAGGAAGCTATAGAGGGCACTTTCCATACCCACTGTCAACATTTGCCTCCTAGGCCCAGAGGAAGGCTTTGTCATTGCTCTGATTGTCACTAGGGAAACACTTTGCCACTCCCATTAGGCTGAGGTATTGGGGTTCTTGACATGCCTCTGCCCATGTCAACAGCACATATTCTCTCAGCACTTCACTTGTTCCCTACAGGCCCAAATGATGAAAGTGCTATTTTCATCTTATGTGCAAGGAAAGTGACTCATGCAAAGTTCAATTTATCCACACTCATCTACTGAAAGGAAAGACATGAGGCACAAAGGCCAGCATTAACCATTGTGTGATAAAAATAGGAACTAGCTATGGTGAGATATCTCAGTGGGGAAAAGCACTGGTTATCTGAGTTAAATTTCTAGGACCGATTAGGTAAAAAGAGAGACCTGACTCCCACAAATTGCCCTCGGAGTTCTACATGCACATGCATATACATACATGTACACATAGAAATAAACTACTGTAAGCAAAATAAACAACAAAAGTGTCAATACATTTTAAAACGAAGTTTTACAAAACAAAGCTACAAAACCATACTGGTAGGTCTAAACAAAATATCAGCAAGAAAAAACGCACCATTGTCTTAGCAAGAGTTATTTAATGGAGGTTTCGTCTGTCCTCAAGTCTCAAGCGAGAGCAGTGATGTCTTTTTGCCAAGATATAGTTTGTGCTGGGACAGTACTTAAAACTACTCCCTTCTTCATCTTTGTCAGTCTTGAGCAGAGACTATCTAACAGGAGTGATACGGCAATAGTTCTCTTATCTGCGCTTTCTGAACCCTTCCTTTGCCACAGTATAATTCAAACCATTTCTTTTGTCTTCTAATGGTTTGGGAGTTTCTTGCCTGAGGTGTTTACATACAGACTTCTGTTCAGTTTTAATGCTCCTCTTGAGACTTCCAGAGTGATTTACATATCACACATCCAGTTGGGGCTAGTTTTCTATTTATCACAATATACCCTTCCTCTGTACTTACCAGCTTTCTACCATGTTGGCATGCTATCATTATATTAGTACCTTGACTATATTTCTAATTCTTTTAATCAGCTACACACTATAATTTAAATCAAGCTAATTCCTTTCCTAACTTGGTGGTTTTACTCTCTCTCTCAACTCTCCTATTGTTTTCTTTCTTGGGCAAAATAATCTATGATTCAAGGTTTAGCTCATGCTCTTGATCATGGCAAAACACTCTCCAATGGCCAAGCCTGCAGTTTTCTTTCACTTGAACATCCATGGATCATATTTCCTATAGTGTGAAATTAAATAGTGGGATTAATTAGATATTGTTTAGTTTTGCTTATTGTTTCAAAGTTAAAGATGCAGGCCCTTAACTCAGCTACAACCTCTTTGAAGGCAAAAATATTTTCTTGACTTTCACCCAGTGCCACAGCTAGTCACAAGTCCCATCTCTTTGCAAGCCAGTGATTGTAATTAAGAACTGAATTTGGTTGCAAGCATTAGTGACTCTACTATTATGACTAAATCCATAAGAACCAACTGTTAATGAAGAAGAAAAACAAACACAAAGGAGGGAACAATGGGCACAGGAGCTGTGGCTGGTGGATATCCATGCTGAGGTTTCTGACGTTTCTGCTTCCTGGACTTTTCCTTGGGTCTAAGAAAAGTTCTGGAGCACTAGCCATTGTGTCCAATTTTCAAAGGAAGAAAAGGAAAGATAAGGGAACAAGATCTTAAAGATCTTCTTCTCAGTCCCTACCTACATTATATTTATGTTTCCTTGAACATTTCTCTTCATAGAAGGCCTCCATTATAAAAAGGAAATTACTAAGTCAAAAGATATCAAAGAATAATTATCATTTACATACATAAGCACAGGCTATACCACAGATTTGGCAGACATGCTCACTTTATACATGGCGTTCTCTTTTTTAAGACAAATTACAAACTCTCAATGAGGGATTATATCATTTCATTCTTAGCCCAAACACACCTTTCTTTTTTCTTTTTCTTTTCATTAATTACACTTTATTCACTTTGTGTCCCCCCTGTAGCTCCCTTCCACCTTCCCTCCCAGTTCTACCCTTCCTCCTCCTTCTCCACCCATGTCCCTCCCCAAGTCCACTGATAGGAGAGGTCCTCCTCTTCTTCCTTCTGTTCCTAGGCTATCAGGTCTCATCAGCAGTGACTGCATTGTCTTCCTCTATGGACTGGTAAGGCTGCTCCCCTCTCAGGGGGAGGTGATCAAAGAGCAGGCCAATCAGTTCATGTCAGAGATAGTGCCTGTTCCCATTACTATGGAACCCACTTGGAGTCTGAACTGCCATGGCCTACATCTGTGCAGGGGTTCTAGGTTATCTCCATGCATGATTCTTGGTTGGAGTATCAGTCTCAAAAAAGACCCTGTGCCCAGAATTTTTGGTTCTGTTGCTCTCCTTATAGAGCATCTGTCCTCTCCAGGTCTTACTCTCTCCCTCTTCTTTCATAAAATTCCCTGAACTCTGCCCAAGGTTTGGTTATAGTTCTCAGTATCTGCTCTGATACCCTGTAGGGTACAGAGACCCTCCAAACACACTTTTCTTAATTGTAAGTCTAAGTCAAAATACCTTGTTTGTAATCAAGATTTTGTTTTCATTGTGCTCCTCATTCTTGCTTCTAAGTTTTTCCTACTGTATTGCTTCCTTTTTTTTTTCACTTGAAACCTAAAACATGGCCACCCTGTGTTTAGGGGAATGTTCTCTAGATATTAGGACCTATGGTTCCAGATGCCATGAGTACAGCTGACAAACAGCTCTTAGGACTTAGCTCTCTCAAGGATTGCTTCATCAAAAAAACAAACAAACAAACAAAAAACAACAACAACAACAAAAAAAAAACTTAAAAAACTTACACTCAGTGATGGAATTGAGAGCTGAAAAAGTTTAGCTTTCTGGCCCTTCCTGGGGAGATGGCTGCAATGTTGTTTCAACTTTCATACACCTGTAAGCATCAATGCAAAGGCTGTTATCTCTCAAGGGAAGACTGAGGAGACTGTGTCACCTTCAGGTGGGGACTTTGAGAAGACTGAGCTACCTCTCAGGTGAAGATTATGAGACAGTGTTGTCTCTCAGTAGAGGACTCTAACGAAAATGTGTTATTCAACTTGACCTCTTCTGCCCACTTGTCTCCAACCTTTGTTTCTTCAAGCATCGTTTCAGAGGTCTTTTTACAGTCATCTTCTGAACACAAATGTCCTTCTCAGGTCTGCACCCAATGGAACTGGACTCACATTCTTTCACATTCCTGTCCTTCTTATAAACGGCCAAATCCACCACCCCCTTTTTCTAACATGAGTTCTAGGAAGAAGTCTTGTTTCTCCCACCAAGCCTTTTCTGCAGCTTCAGGTGTGGCCATTGTTAAACCTTATTTTGGCATTGTTCTATTCTGCTAATAGGAAAAATATGAAGCAATTCCAATTATCTGCACTATGTACCACAGTGGTTAATTGGCTCATTATATTAACATTTGCAGTTTTATCTTTCAAAGTATGAAAAAACAGTTAACACGTACACAGTTGAGACTTAAATCACAGAAAAGCAGGAGATATCACCTTCTAAGAGTAGCTACTGTTGGGCTTCCTACACAAGAGAAGAGGCACTTGCTAATTAATATTGAACTGGAAAGCTGTTGGTTATACAGCTTCAAATCTGAAGCATACTTCAGGCTTCTGTACATGTGAATGTTGGTCAATGAAGAACACTTTCATGTGCTTGGAGAATGCTCAGTCCTGTTCTCTTCTCTCTAGCATTCATTGCTCCTTTTCTGACCTCTGTCACTAGGCCCTTTCAAAGCCTTTGCATACTCAATACTTCACCGTGGACAGTTCTACAGTGCTTCTCCCTACCACCCCACCACCATCAACAACAACACACTTCCAGAACCCTGACCAACTCACTCCAGTGATTATTAGAATGCAGGAAGTTGGCTGTCCAAGTTCACTTTCTTCAAAGTTGGTTACTGTTTCAACATAAGCGAATATTTCGTATCAATTTACTTAAGAAAACAAAAATATTCAGTGTCTACTGGGTGGAACACATCATGAAATATTTTTTGAGAAAATACTTTTAGGAATGTGACAAATCAGAAAATTAAAAGCAAAAATTTTGAATTATGAGAACTCCTTCCTGTGGGCACAGAACAAAAAAAAATAACTTACATTATAACTGCTCATAAAAAATGCTGTACAGCAATATAGGTTTCCAACAAATTTGATGACCCGTTTCTGTCTCCCCCTTCCTACATTAAATTGAACTCTCTGAATTATTCATGAGGGCTATTTTAATGGGATAATTTTTTCTTGCAAACGCTGACACTAATACCAAAGAATATCTCTAGGTATTCATCTTGGATAAATAAGGGTCCTCATAACTAGTTTTCTTGATATTTCACCTTATTCAAATGAACATATATGGAAGAAACTAATGCAGACCATTTTTTAGCACTTAATGTTTTCAATATGTTTGTCTCCATATATGTATAGTCAAACGTATGTTTACCCAGGAATTAGCCAGGATGTTGAATTAAATGAAAGTAAAGCAGAAAGTTCAGCAATTCTCAGGTGAACTCAGGCAGGGTATTAAGAGGAAATTTAAAGTCCACATCTTCCAGCTGTGATGACAGCTCAGAATGACTTTGGGGATTGCCCCATCCCTCCATAGTACTTTGGCCGTTCTAAGAACAAATCAGTCACTTGAATGTGTACATTAGAGGTTTTTAACTCAGGGGAGTGTGGTTTGAGGGATTTGGTGAATTCTTTAAAACCAACTTCCAAATTTTCTGTGTATACGTGTTTGTGTGTGTGTGTATGTGTGTGGTTTCTGAAAAGAACAATCATAGCATTTATCAAACTCCCAGAGGTGTGCTTGATTACTACCACACCTCACCACAGTGAGAATTCATGTGTCACAGAAAAGTAAGCTCTCCGTAGTCAGATTGTTCCAGATTTCTCAGGTGTGCAGTGAGAGACAGTGGTTACTCTCTCTTACTAGAGTCACTGTTTTGAAATTTCACATACACGATTACCGGCATGGAGAAAATTTTAGTTTCATATACTCTTTCAATATAGACTTGCTTTATTGATTTAGTCTTTACCAATAGCAATAAATTTTCCCTTGTGTCTGCAGTTCTGCTTATCTTTTCAAAATATCAGCCCCCAACATTTTGTTTTCTCTACAGATACACACTGAGGAAAAACAAGAAAGTACAGAAAGTTGGAAGGGGAAGAGTAGCGGAGATGGGGCAGAGAGGATAAAGCAGGAACTGGAAGGGAGACGGGCTGAGAGTAGATTTGATCAAAACACATTATATGCACTAACAAAATTCTCAATAAAAAGCAATGAAGTAAAATTCCGAGATAACCCCCATTTTATTTATTAGGGATGATGGTGTCTGCCCACACAGCAGTCACTTCTAGATCGGACATATGGTAAACAAGAGCTGTTGGTCAAGTACTTCAGCTCCGGCACACACAAAAGTGGTTTGTTTTAGTCACAGTGTAAAACACCGAAACACAACCCTCATTTGACTTGTAAAGAAAAACAACTCTAATAAACATGACTTTCTAATATTGCTAACAGTATTCCAGGCAGACTTTCAGGCACAGAGGTGACTGTCACTGCAGGATGTGTCCTGTGGGCTTTTCTGTCAGAGAGGATAGTGTCTCTTCCAATGCAGATTATGCTGGTGTGTACAGGATTACTCTGGGTGTGCATTTTCATCCCGCTGTGATCAAGTAACACTGCGTGACAAGTGTCAGACAGGTCCTTAGATAAGAAAGCTGGAATGCATCCTTGCATTGCACAGGGCAAAAGCTTTGGTAAAAGTCCATTTCTTATTCTTTCACAGTGTTACTGAATAACACTTGTAGGTACAATATCTTCACTCATTCCCTACTGTTTCAGAACAAGTATTGGGTGTGCATCTAAAAGAGGTTCATCTTTTCATCAATGCTGTACTTAAACTTACAATATGATTCCAAATAGACTCTAAGAACAAAACCAATCAGTATTAGGGCTTACATTTTGGAGGCAGGAGAAATGATTTATGGGTTAGATGAAAGACATCTAAAAACAAGTGAGTTATTTATTAATTTCAAATGTTTTGTGCAGAATTTTCACAAACAAAACTTGTGAAACAAGAAATCTTACTTTAGGAGAAAACTCACCAAGTTCCAGATAAGAAGTGGCAAGGTTTTGCTACCCAGAATCCTCCCCTGAGAAGTAACGGTCTCTTCTGAGTCCCAGCCTGAAGGGTCATGCAGTCTCCTGAGGATCTGTGATAGATCACACAGTCTGGTCCTTACCCAGTACTCACTGGTCATGTCTACAGGAATCCTGTAGCTAGAGTCAGCATGGCCACCAAGTTCTATCTCCTTGTCACTTTGTTTTTAAATTTTCCTTAATATTAGTAAAAGATAATCGGCTATTGTCATCAGAGACTGAGAACTAGCTCTGATCACCTAGAATTCTTTCATAACTAAATATAAAATTCTTTATTTCTCCCTCCTGACCTCCCACTTTCTGCTTTTCTTTTTCAATGCTGGAGCTACCTATGGACTTGAGAGTGAACAGTTTATTTGGAAAGAAAATAACCATGAGGGTTGTAGGGGTCAGGCAAAGATGGACAGTAAGACAAGATGTGTGAGTGATTGGGTTATTATTGTGAGTGCCTGCCCATCTCCAGAAGACACAATGGAATGTGTGTCAGAATGTTCCGTTATAATGATGAGAAAGGTGGGCTGGTCATCAGCCAAAAATCCCTGCTGATAGCTGCTCCCAAGAAGCGTTACTCACTGTATCCTGTCCATACACAGTCACCGAAGGAAAGCCAGGAGAGAGAGCTGCAGGCATTTGAAGGAAAAAGCCACAGTAGCACAGGAGAGGTGAGTGAAGGTGCTAAAGTGTACCAAGGCCTATGTAGCCTTGGCCCCCACTTGGTTTGGAGAGGACACCTGTTTTGTGTGTTGTCTGAACAGATTTATCTTACCAAAAAACATAACAACAAACATAAAGAATCAGAGAATATCTGGACCTTTCTGTAGAGAAAATAAATGTCTACTAGGTAAACAAAATAATGATATGGCCTGACCTAGAGTGGGAGAAATTTAGGAGTCATGTCTCCTGGGAAGGGAAGTCTTACAGTGTTTATAGCTAGGATGAGATGAGAAAAAATGTAATACTCTCAAGAAGGGACAAAACAAAAAGTATCTGAGAGGCCAGAGCTAACAAGATTGAAAAAATAGGTAAGTTTTGGGGCAAAGTAACTGGGGTTTTTAACAATTAAAAAATGAGAAAGTGAGAATGAATAAAATGTATATTTAGAATTTTAGTTTTCACTAAAATCTACTCTGTCTAGTTTTAAGCTATGAAAAAAGTACAATTTAAGCTATGACATGTTAGATAACAGATTTTTTTAACTACATCATTTGATATCTGTAATTAGTATTTGAAATAAGCTCCAAACTGTAGTTTATGTTTTCATGATTTTGTATCTGTTATGCTGTGCAGGCGATTCAATTGGCCTTCCCTTAGGGGCCTTCAGGGTCCTGACAACTTTGTATGTCAGTACCTGCATCCTATGACATCATCTGGGCCAGGTACATAGTGACTTGTCGGCCACACCCACCTCCTCATACTCTCTTGCTCTTTTGCTCTTCTCTTTTCTTGCTTTCTCTCCCCTTTCTCTGTCAGGGTTCTCTCTCTCTCTCTCTCTCTCTCTCTCTCTCTCTCTCTCTCTCTCTCTCTCTCCAATAAACCTCATTGGATTTAAGGTTGGTTGGGTGCATGGCATTTTTATCTAAATCCTAACATTTAGTGCTGAAACCTGGGAAAGGCTCTTCTAGCCTGTCTGAAGATCACTTCTTTGAAAATTCAGCTAGTTGAAAATCTGGTATTTAGAGAGAATTAATTCACAAACAAAAAGACATTATTGTATACCTTCTTTGTCAGAGTTGGACAATTTATAATCCGTATACTTAAATATAGTTTAGGAATATGTAGGTCAGTATTTTTTAAAAAAATGCATAATTAACAAGAAAATCTCAAGGTGTGCGGTTAGTATTTTACATACAGTTTCAAACCCAATCTCATGCCAATTTCCAAGCTTCAGATGGAGTCACATTCACTGAAAGGCCATTGGAGAGAGAAAGAGATAGTTTAGCCCAGAATTAAAGGATGAAAACAATTAGAGAAGAAAGCAGTTTGAATAAAGACCCACACAGGAAATGGAGAAATAATATTTAACATATTCTTTCTTTTCTTTTTAAAAGTGTGGGGAATTTTTCTAGGAAGCAAGTACATATATCTGGTTTTCTATCATTTTAAATGAATAATTTTATAGTTTTTGTATTTTTCCATTTCATAATATATTTGAAAAAAAATTGGTGGAGCTGGAGATTTCAGGAATAATTTGTTTGCCTTGTTCTCCCAAAGGTCAAAGGGTATAGATAGGACACAATCATAATGAGTAATAATCACAACAGAAGAATCTGAAGATTAACATCAAAGCAGATTATAATTATGCACACGACATTTATTTCATTAATCAGAGAGTGCAGCAACAGGTATGAGTGACTCAAAAGATTTGATCTGCTTCCCAGGGCTTCTGAGTTCCCTTGTATCTGTTAAGTCATGAGCTGCATAGGCCAATGCATAAAACATAGACATCCTCTTATGTGAGAAGAAAGAGCAAGCTCTGGGGGAAAAGAACAGGCAAAAAGAACATTAAGAACAGAATTTAAATGGTTTTGATCCATGTTTGTCAAGCATTACACAAAGACAAGGAGCTACAAAGAAACTGGCTGAAGCTGACAAAAATGAAAATTAGAAAAATAATTTGGTCAAAATGACTAGAGAGCCATTCTGCAGTGATTCCACAAGTTCCCAACACCCTTTAAGGAAATTACACACACACAAAGAGAGACAAAAAGCTATATAGAGAGGTAAGCAAATATAGCAAAGACATAAAACTAAAACATCATCTCAACAAAACTTGATATGTATAATTATCAGTCCATGAAACATTCAAGAATCAACAGTTTAAAACTTCCTCCACTTTGCAAACAAGTGGCTTACAGATCTTTAACCTTGACAATTTCCCGATGTAAAGATTTTTTTATACTAAGCCCTTGGTCCTCTTTAGCTCCACTGTATCTCATTTATTTTCATGGTTGTTAAATTTTTCTCTGGATTTATATTTCTTCTAAACTTAATTTTCAATACAGACCCCAACTAATCCCACAGTTCTAACTGCATCACTCATGTGATACTGGTAATATACTTACAATTATCTTTCATTTTTGTCTCTTGGCTTACTGTCTTGCTCCTCGTGACTTCGTAGCCTACTCTCTTTACTGTGGACCATGAGGACCTAGGAAGGACTTAATACTATTGGTTAGCTAAATAGACCTGGCACCAAACTACCTTCTAAGTATTTGTGTTTGTAACAAAAGATAATGCTTTGTTTAGCCCTGACCGGAGAAACTTCTCTTTGCAACAAACTATAATGTGGAGACACATGACTGCTTAAGGTGATGAGAATAAATAAGAGTTGAGGACTTGGTATTAAGTAAGACAATTTTATTCTACCTTTAAGACTTGGGGAACATTGTGGAAGAGAGGGAGAAAAGAATGTAAAAGTCAAAATGTCGGGAGAAGGGCTGGGGTGAGAGCCATTGCAGTCGTGAAGTCATAGCAGCTCTGGTTGTCTATACTGGAACCACACAAGACTGGACTTGTCAACAGCTGATAACAAATCAGGTGAGTATTCAGGGGGTGCTGCCCCTTTCTCTTGACCGTTTGGTTATTGAGAGATGCTGAGAAGACAGTCATTTTTCAGTCATACGTACATTGATGAGTCTACCAGGCTCCAATAAATTGCCTGAGACCCATGGTCACGTAGAGAGTTCTAGTCAAACTCAAGTGCTTCACAAATCCAAACAATAAGACCTGAATGTGGGGAAAGGGTTGGCAGGGAGGGTTTGGATTTGTCAGGAGTACATCGGGGATAAGAGAGTGTGGGAGAGATTAATCAGAATGCATTAAATACATGGATGATATCAAATAACAATTTTATTAAAAGCTATAAAAATTATTTATTGAGAAATAATTTTATAAATGTGCTTAGTAAAATGTCATACTTTGATATATGTTTATATCCTATATAGAATTATTTAATTTAGCTAATTTACATCTATAAAGAAGAGCTAACCTGTACTATAAGTGTGTGCATGTTCTGATTATGATAAGAATCGTATAAGTTATGTGATAATAAGATGTGGCTGACTTCACATTTGAGGAAAATTTGCTACAAACTGTATATTTACTGGCCCTTGTCTACTTTTCTACTGTGGCTTTGTGTTTGTGTTTCTTCCTTCTTGGGAACAATGTTTCAAACATGATTGTCTAAGTCAAGCTTTAGGACTGCATGTATGCCACGCATGTGCTTGGATGTTCATTCATCTCTTTCCTACAGTTACTGCTAATTTTTTTGTCAAATATCATTGCCTCCTTAGGCCTCTGAAGAGTAGTCCATAAAGCAAGTCTAATCTCTATCCCTGTCCTTCTCCCTGTTTTATGTGATGTCATTTGTGATTAAGTATTGTCTAGAGTTAAAGCACTATAAGGACACCGACCTTATTTGTTTCATTGGCCAAGATCTGTCTTCAGATGTGCAGTAAAGTTTTATGACATTAATGAGTGAATCAATTAATCTTTTTATTATGCTTCTTCTAAATTATACAGAAAGGATTCTGTGGAGATAGTTTTCAGTGTATTCTTTGACTCTCAGATGTGAACAGCTATCTCAGTGATGACAGCCAGATCTGATCAAATAAAGTGTCTCAGTATGTGGCACTGCTGTTAAATAAAAGTAATCGTTAGTGCAGCTGGGTGGAAAATATGCCTCCAGTTTGGAACCACATATCATTGTTTATACAGAAGATCATTTAGGACGGACTTCAATCTAGTCAGACTTTGCTAGCAGAAAAAGGAGGTTTGGGTAAGAGCACACGGTGATCTGCAAGGACGCCTCAGATTTTCCAACTGAGAGCAGTGGACCCCAGCCCACTAAAATAAAACCGTAAATGTCAACTGGAAGGAAAAGTGAGAGTGAAAATGTGAATTACGCTTGTAATGTTACATATATTCATATATATACATATATATATATATTCATGTATAAGAGTTTTTTCACTTTGTAATCATTTTAGCACTCTATGGAAAGCAGTACAAATTTTAGATTTTCAATTAGTTTGCTCTGAATATTATATGAAAAATATACCTTTTCAAGTAATCTAAATTATTTTTAGTCATATACTTAAAGTTGTTCTTGGAGAATTGGATTTTCTTTAATTTATCAAGTTACTAATTTACATCTGGATTGCAGCTTCACCTCCCTCCTCTCTTCCCAGTCCCTCTCTCTTCCCCTCCCCTCCCCCCAACCTCCTCTTCTCAAAAAGAAGGGGGAAGGGCCTCCCATGGATGTCAACCAGCATATCAGAGTTCCTGGAAATATCTTACCAACAACTCACTTCAACATGTCAACACATAGTTTCATTTTAAATGAGTTATTCATTTTCTAAAAAAACACATGCCTCCTCTGTATTCAAATCTTTTTTTTTTAATTTATTTATTTTTATCTCAATCACAGGTTAGGTACTTTGAATCCCAGGCGTAGCCCCCTCCCCCATTCCCTCCTACCCTCCC
>JAQQSO010003229.1:0-13722 GCA_028658305.1 Pachyuromys duprasi
TAATAGCCAGAACCTGGAAACAACCCAGATGCCCCTCAGTTGAGGAATGGATACAGAAATTGTGGTACTTTTACACAATGCAATACTATTCAGCAATTAAAAAGGAGGAAATCATGAAATTCGGAGGCAAATGGTGGGACCTGGAAACGATCATACTGAGTGAGGTATCCCAAAAGCAGAAAGAAACATATGGTATATACTCACTTATATAAAACTATAGGATAGGAAGTTCAAGCTGAACTCTACACACCTAGAGAGGATAAACAAGAATGAGGACCTAGATTGGTATGATCAATGCTTGTTTGAATGAACAAATGGGATGGACATTGAGTGGAGGAGAAAACAAGCAACAGAACAGGAGCATGCCAAAGAGGACCTCTGTGGGGGTCCATGTAGCGATGTATCAGAGCAGATATTAAGACTCGCGATCAAGACTTTGGCAGAGGGCGAGAAGTAATGATAGATCTGGGGGAGGTTGGTGAGCCTTGGGGAGAACAAGAGCTCCACAAAGACCAAACTGAGCAGGGCATAGGGGTCTTGTATGAGACTGTTTCTACAATCAAGGACCATGTGTGGGTGGGGCCTGGAACCCCTGCTCAGATGGGGCCCATGATAGCATGGTGTTGGACTGAAGACCCTAGTGAGGGAAACAGGGACTGTTTCAGTCATGATCTTGATGGCTGACTCTTTGACCCTCCCCCCATACATGCGGAGGAGTGACAGACTGGCTAGATCCCAGGGGAGGACATTGCAGCCAGCCCTGTGGGGACAGGTTGAGCGGGGGTTGGATGGAAGGGGAGGAGGTCCTCCCCCATTGGTGGACTTGGAGGCGGCGGGGAGGAGGGAGATGGGGGAGGGAGATGGAGGGTGGGAGGGGATGAAGGAGGGGGGATACGCATGGGATGCAAAGTACCTAACCTGTGATTGATATAAACATAAATATATTTATAAAAAAATGAAAAAAAGAAAAAATGGCTGATAAGGAAATTACAGAAACTATACCTTCACAATAACCACTAATAACATAAAGTACCTTGGTGTGCCTCTAACCAAGCAAGTGAAAGACCTGTTTGAAAACATTTTCAAGTCTCTGAAGAATGAAATTGAAGAAGATATGAGAAGATGGAAAGATCTCCAATGCTGACTGATTGGTGGGATTAACTTAGTGGAAATGGTCATCCCGTCAAAAACAATCTACAGATTCAATGCTATTCCTATCAAAACACCAACAAAGTTATGTACAGAACTTGAAAGAATAATTCTTAACTTCATATGGAGAAACAAAAAACCCAGAATTGCCAAAACGATCCTGTACAACAACAGATCATCTGGAGGTATCTCCATCCCTGATTTCAAGCTGTACTACAGAGCAATAGTAATAAAAATTGCATGGTACAGGCGTACAAACAGAGTGGTGGATCAATGGAATCAAATAGAAGTCTTAGAAATAGCCTCCCCCACTGATACTTGATTTTTGACAAAGTCAAATCCTTACAATGGAAAAAATATAACATCTTCAACATATGGTGATGGTATAACTGGATGTCTACATATAAACAAATGCAAATAGATCCAAATTCATCACCACACACCAAACTAAAGTCCAAGTGGATCAAAGACCTCAACATAAAAGTAGACATTAATGTGTTAGAAGAAAGTGGGAAAGAGCCTCAACCTCATTGGTACAGGAGACAAGTACCTGAACAGAATGCCAATGCCAACAGTACAAGCTCTAAGAGCAACAATCAATTAATGGGTCCTCATGAAACTGAAAAGCTTCTGTAAAGCAAAGCACACTGTCATCACAACAAAATGACAGCCTACAAATTGGGGAAGGATCTTCACCAACCCTATATCTGACAAAGGGATAATATCCAGAATATATAAAGAACTGAAGAAGTTAAACAGCAACAAATTAAGTAACCCAAATAAAAAATGGGTTACAGAGCTAAACAGAGTTCTCAATACAGGGACATCAAATGGCAGAGAAACACTTAAAGTAATGCTCAACATCCTTTGTCATCAGGGAAATGCAAATCAAAATGACTCTGAGATTTCACCTTACACCCATCAGTGTGGCTAAGATCAAAAATTCAAGTGACAACACATGCTGGAGAGGATGTGAAGAGGAACCCTACTCCATTGCTGCTGGAAACGTAAACTTGTACAACCACTATGGAAATCAATCTGGCACTTTCTCAGACAAATAGTAATAATGCTACCTCAAGACCCAGAAATATCACTCCTAGGCATATATCCAAAAGATGCTCAAGTATTCAACAAGGACATTTGCTCAACCATGTTCAAAGCAGCTTTATTTGTAATAGTCAGAAGCTGGAAACAACCCAGATGTCCCTCAGCTCAGGAATAGGTATATAAATTATGGTATATTTACACAGTGGAATACTACTCAGCAATTAAAAACAAGGAAATCATGAAATTTGCAGGCAAATGGTGAGATCTAGAAAAGATCATCCTGAGTGAGATATCCCAGAAGCAGAGAGACACAAATGGTATTTACTCACTTATAAGTGGATATTAGACATATAGTATAGTATAATCATTCTAAAATCATTCTGTATACCTATGGAAGCTAATCAAGGCGGACCCTGGGGAAGATGCTCAATCTTATTTCAGAAAGGCAAATGAGACAGACATCAGAAGAGGGAGAAAACAGCGGTACAGGACAAGAGCCTATCACACAGAGGCTCTGAAAGTCTGCACAGAGCAGTATGCTGAGATACATAGACAAACGTTGGGCAGAGTGCAGAGAATCTTTTAAAAGAAGGGGGAGATAGAAAGACCTGGAGGGAACAGGAACTCCACAATGGGATCCAACAGAACCAAAAATTCTGGGCACAGGTGTCTTTTCTGACACTGATACTCCAAACATGGACCATGCATGGAAATAACTTAGAACCACTGCACAGAAGTAGCTTAAGGCAGCTCAGTATCCAAGAGAGTTCCTCAATAACAAGACCTCGGATCATATCTGACATGAACTCATGGGCTGGGTTTTGATCTCCTCCACCTGAGAGGGGAGCAGCCTTACCAGTCCACAGGGGAAGACAAAGAAGCCAGTCCTGATCAGACCTGATAGACTATGGACAGATGGAGAGAGAGGAGGACCTCCCCTATCAATGCGCTGGGGAAGGGGCATAGGAGAAAAAGGTGGAGGGAGGGTAGGATCTGGATGGGATGGAGTAGAGTGCTACAGCTGGGATACAAAGTGAACAAACTGTAACTAATAAAAAAATTATAAAAGTAACAAATCAGATAAATCCATTTAAATCATGGGCTACAGAGCTAAAGAGAGTTCCCAGTAGAGGAATATAAAATGGCAGAGTATCACTTAAAGAAATGTTCTACATCCTTTGTCATCAGGGAAATGCAAATCAAAACTACTCTGAGATTTTACCTTAAACCCACCAAAATGGCTAAGATCATAAACTCAAGTTACCATATATACTAGAGAGGATGTGGAGAAAAAGGAACTCTCCTCCATTGCTGGTGGCAATGTAAATTTGTACAACTGTTTTGGAAATGAATCTGGTGCAATATTAGGAATATTGCTACCTCAAGATCCAGCTATACCATTCCTAGGCGTATATTCAATATATGCCCAAGTATACAACTAAAACATTTGCTCAACCATATTTATAGTAGCTTAACTCATATTTAGCCAAATTCTGGAAACAACCCAGAAATCCCTATAGTGAGGAATGGATAAAGAAAGTGTGTACATTGACCCAATGGAATACTACTCAGAAATTATAAACAAAGAAATCATGAAATTTGCAGGCAAATGATGGGAACCAGAAGAGATCACCCTGAATGAGGTATCCTAGAAGCAGAAAGACACACAGGGTATATACTCACTTATAAGTGAATATTAGAATTGTAATATTGGGTAAACATACTAAAATCTGTACCCTTAAAGAAACCCTGGGCATCATGATCAATCGTCATTCAGAAAGGCAAACAGTATAGACATCGAAGAGGTAGAAAACAGGGAGCCTACCACTGACAGACTACCCAGCAGCGTACGGAAGTAGATGCTGAGACTCATAGCCAAAATTTTGGCAGAGTGCAGTGAAACTTATGAACCAAGTGGGAGATGAAAGACCTGGAGGGGACAGGAGCTCCACAAGGAGAGCAACAGAACCAGCAAAATCTGGGCACAGGGGTCTTTTCTGAGACTGATACTCCAACCAAAGACCATTCATGGAGATAACGGAGATAACCTAGAACTCCTGCCTAGATGTAGCCCATAGCAGGTTAGTTTCCAGGTGCGTTCCCTAGTAATGAGAGCAGGGACTGCATCTGACAAGAAATCAGTGGCTGGCTCTTCGATCACCTCCCCCTGAGGGGTGGGCAGCCTTACCAGGCCACACAGTAAGAAAATGAAGCCAGTCCTGATGAGACCTGATAAGCTAGGTTCAGATGTAAGGGGAGAAGGGCCTCCTCTATCAGTAGACTTTCTGAGGGGCATAAGACATGATGAGGGAGGGTGGGTGTTGCTGGGTTAGGAAGTGGGAGGGGCTATGCTGGGATTCAAAGTGAATAAATTGTAACTAATAATAAATAAATAAAATTTAAAAGCTTAAACCACACATCAATACCCACATATTTATTGTGGGAGACTTCAATACCCCACTTTCAACAACGGACAGGTTAACTAAACAGAAGCTAAACCTTGAAATAATGACACTAACAGAAGTCATGAATCAAATGGATCTAAGAGACATCTACATAACTTCCCACTCAAACACAAACGAATATATCCTCTTTTCAGACCCTCATGGAACATCTTCAAAATTGACCATATATTAGGTCACAAAGATAGCCTCAACAAATGGAAAAAGTTTGAAATATTTCCTTGTATCCTATCAGACCATGATGGACTAAGTGTGTTTCTTATCAACAACAGATATAACAAAATACCTACCCACACGTGGAAAATGAACAAGTCCCATCTCAACGGCAACTGGATCAGGGAAGAAGTAAAGAAAGAAATTAAGGACTTCCTAGAATTCAATGAAAATGAAGGCATATAGCATACTCAATATTATGGGACACAATGAAAGCAGTGCTAAGAGCAAAGTTCATAGTACTAAGTGCCTTCACAAAGAGATTGGAGATATTCCATACAAGAAACTTTTTGGCACACTTGAAAGAAGGTGCCACACCCAAGATGAGTAGATGGTTTTAAAAAATCAAACTCAGAGCTGAAATCAATAAATTAGAGACAAAGTGAACACTCAAAGGATAAACAATACCAAGAGCTTGTTCTTTGAGGAAATCAACAACATAGACAAGCATTACTGAGGATTGAATTTCTCACACGTTAAATCATGTGATCCAACACTGAGACATACTTCCACCCCTCTGAAGTAAGGTACATTTGTGCAGTGAAGGGCAGTATTAGTAATCAATGTACTATACCCTAAAACTGGTATCAGCAGAGTATGTACATATGTTTTTGATTATGCACAAAAATAATGTGGTGTTTTTCTCTGTGTTTGCTTTATTTCATTTAGCCTAATGTCCTCCAGGCTTATGCAGGTTTCAAAAAAAATGACAAAATCTCTTTGGTTTTAAATTTTTTAAAATTAATTACCATTTATTAATTTTGTATCTGAACTGTAGCCCCATTACTCATCCCCTTTAAAGCTGGATATTTCATTGTGAATACATACATGCTCAATATGCTACATATTTTAAATAATGCTTCAATAAATATGATATCGAAGCTATCTGTCTAGTTTACTGATTGTATTTATTCTGGGTACGTGTTTCCCAGTAAGATTACTGTTCTTTTAAATATTTTTTTGAAGTTAAAATATAATCACATCACTTTCCTCTTCCATTTCCTCCCTTCAATCTTTCCCATGCCAGCCATCTTGTTCAATGTATAAATCTTGGCTTCTATTATTTCTTTCTTGAAATATATATTCCTAAATATGTAAATAAAACATGTTCACTGAATATAATGTTACCTTTATGTACTTCAGGACTGACAACCTGATATTGGATTAACTAGAGGAAGGGGCTCCTCCTAAAGTGGAAGAGTATTCCCTGGAGCTGAAACATTTTTCTTTAGCTGTCAGCTGGTCCTCAGTTCATTATTTTTGTTTGTTTGTTTGTTTTGTCTAGGTTTCAAGGCCAGGAATAGTTCCCTTTTAATGTTAGTACGTCTCTAGGTTCCATCCTTTTTCAAGTGTGGCATGCAGGCCACAGCTTTTTAATTGGACTTAAGATCTACTCAACAAGACAGAAATCATGTCTGGTCCTCAAAACCTAACCAGTTGCCCAAGGCTAGTGAATTCATGGATTTTGAAGGAGAACCACCAACTCTCGCTTTATTAAACCAATATAATTCTTAATTGCATTTTAAATATTTATCCCCATGCCCACAGATAAGCGAACCACACCAGAGAAATGTCTTCTTATAACAGACACAACTGAAGAAAACCACAGCCAATCAAAATGCAGAGAAGAGATTGTGTAGTACCCAATTCCTACTGGTACATCTACTATACAACTCCTGCACTGAAAGTTCAGAATCAGAGAAAAAGCAGGAGCCAAAAGATGGAAGTAAGAATGAAAGGAGCAAGAAGTTTTCTCTGAGATTGTATCTCCTAAATAATTTCATTTTTAGATTTTTGAATTGCACAGATTCTGTTTTCCATAAGATTATGCTCATTAATAGCCCTATTTCCAACAGTGCATGCAAAGATTTGTTTTCCTTTTCATCATTGTCAATACTTTCTATATTTTGTAGGTTTGACCATATCTCTTTTGGGTTACATTTAAAATTTCCTAATAACTGAAATGGTAAGCACTTTCTCATATGCTTACCGGTCATTTGATTACTTTGTTTTAAGAAGCATATACTCCATTTTTTGAGCATTCTAACATGGGGTTCTTAGATTTTTGCTATTGAATTCTCCTTGTGGCTTCAAATATAAATCAAATAGGAATCCTTTATATATGTGATTTTCAATTATTCTCTCACATTGTATATAACATTGTCATATAACTCTGTTGATTAATATTTTTGTTTTGCAAGACACGTTTAGTTTAATGTAATACAATGCTGGAATATTAGCAACAAAGTTAAGTAGTATTGATGTAAAATTCTACTTAAAATAAATCTCTGTGACTTTATTCTGATGTAAGTGCCAAATCAGAATTGTTTACTAACTTGAAAAGTGGGGAAAAGATGAATCTGTGGAGAATTCCAAATAATTTATAAAGATAGTTCAGTCTGGAGATCCTCCTCATTTCATAAGCATAGGCTGTACATACTAACTCCCTACAGAAATATGCAGTATGGAAAGTGCTACAGGGGAAAGTTTTAGTTGAAAACCTGAAAAAGAATGAGCTCAGCTATGTACTCAAGGTTGACACCTAGGATGTGTCTTTACAGTACATAAAATTTCTAGGACGTGATAGAAATGACATTTTATGAATGGTCTTCCATTGATTAATTCATGAGTATTCTATATGATACCCAATATATTCTCCTTGAAATTATCAAGGACATAAAATACAAAGAAAGACTGAAAAATCTATACTGACCATGAGGACCTTAAGAAGTTATGAAAAGTTGATGAAGTGTAAGAATCAGGCTGGAGTATCATGGAACAGACATTTGAATTAATTTATCAGCTTTAGTGAATAAACAGTGCATCACTATAGGATCTTTTATTGAACAACTATTTCATACTAGTACGTTATGGGAAACACTTTCTGTGGGATATGTGGGAATCTTTTGTAGTATCTTCACAATTTTGTGGTAAAGATTTAAGCATTTAGCCAGGTGCAGTAGTACACACCTGTAATCCTAGCCCTCAGAGAGTCAGAAACAAGCAGATGTCTGTGAGGACAGCATAGTCTATAAACTGAGTCCCTGACAGCCAAAGCTACACAGAGAAACCCTGTCTCAAAACAAACAAACAAAACGAATCACCAACCAAATAAATCTTGAAGTGTCCTATTATAAAATTTTAAATACGATAGAATTTACCAAAGGAACAGTTTGGGTTTGGTCCTCCGATGTTGATACTCAGCATTATTTATTATATTTTTCAGTTTTCACAGCTGAGTTAACTAAATCCATTGTCTGCCAGCTCTACTGACATTCCACCATTTCAGACTTTCTGTGCTTTTACAGTCTGCAAAATAGTCTTGCAGTCTGTACATCCTAAGATCCTTTGCTAGATAATTCTACACCAGTACCATGCTGCATAGCCCCCGTTGGCTTCTTTAGCCCTGACCTACAGAGCAGAAGCACCACAAAGGGTTAGATATTCTACCAGATTTTGTTATCAAAGACATTCCATGTCTTGTTCTAGTCTCAAACAACTTTCTTTGACATCTTGCATGGCATTTGTTTCATTTTATGTCAGCAAAGCATCCTATGGAGACTTCTCCATTCCTTACAATTACAGTGGTACCCCTTGGAGCCCTGAAACATGAGGGTAACCATGTTGATTCCCTTCCCAGGAGCCCTTTCTGTCTCTGAAGGGATTTCAATCCAATGCTAATGAATGGGCCATTATTTAATTAAAACAACCTTAAGTGAAGATCCTGCCTGATGACCTTTACAAGGTAAAGGGGATAATTCTTTCCTTCCACAGAAAGTCCCCTTTTTGCTTCCATCTTTGAAATAGCCTGTAAATCTAGGAGTCTGAGCTAAATAGCTGTTTTTTGAAGTTAATCTGTATAAATTCTCTTGAACAGAAAGAACCTTAAAGTACCTAGCCACAGAGAAGTGTAATTTAATAAAATGGTGGGGAATCTTTTAGATATATGCCTAGGGGTAGTATAGCTGGATCTTGAGATAGCACTTTTCTTTTTTTCTTAAGACTTTTATTTTTATATTTTATTTTTTAATATTAGTTACAGTTTATTAACTTTGTATGCCAGCTGTAGCCTGCTTCCTCATTCCCTCCCAATCACACCCTCCCTCCCTCATCTCCTTCTTGTCCCTCTGTAAGTCCTCTGATAGGGGAGGTCCTCCTCCCCTACCATCTGACCTTAGGTTATCAGATCTCTTCGGGACTGGGTGCATTGTCCTCTGTGGCCTACCAAGGTTGCTCCTTCCTCCCATGGGGGTGGGGAAAGTTGTGCTCAAAGAGCCAGCCATTGAATTCATGTCAGAAATAGTTCCTGTTCCCCTTACTAGGGTACCCACTTAGATACTGAGCTGCCATGGGCTACATCTGAGCACTGTTCTAGGTTTTATCCATGCATGGTCCTTGCTTGGAGAAACAGTCGCATAAAAGACCCCTGTGTCCAGATATATTTGGTCCTTGTGGATCTCTTGTCCTCTCCAGGTCATATTAACTCCCCCTTCTTTCATATGATTTCCTGTACTCTGCTGAAGGTTTCCTTACTTTTCTGAGAAAGTGCCACTTTGATTTCTGAGGTGGTTGTATAAGGTTACATTCCTACCAGCAATGGAGGAGGGTTCTCTTTTCTCCATAATCTCTCCAGCATGCGTCATCCCTTGAGTTTTTTTATCTTAGCCATTCTGATGGGTGTGAGGTGAAATCTCAGAGTTGTTTTGATTTGCATTTTGTGAATGACTAAGGATGTTGAGCATTTCCTTAAGTGTTTCTTGGCCATTCAATATTCCTTTGTTGAGTATTATCTGTTTAGCTCTGTACCCCATTTTTTAATTGGATTACTTGGTTTGTTGGTGTTTAACTTCTTCAGTTCTTTATATATTCTGGATATTAGCCCTCTGTCAGATGTAGGGTGTTGAAGATCTTTTCCCAGTCAGTAGGTTGTCATTTTGTTTTAATGACAGTATCCTTTGCTGTATAGTTTCCTCAACCATGTTCATAGCAGCTTTATTTGTAATAGCCAGAATCTGGAAACAACTTATATGTCCCTCAATGAAAGAATGAATACAGAAAGTATGGTACATTTTCACAATGAAATACTACTTAGCAATTAAAAACAAGGAAATCATGAAAATTTCAGGCAAATGGTGGGAATTAGAAAAGATCATCCTGAGTGAGGTAACCCAGAAACAGAAAGACACACACTGTATATACTCACTTATAAGTGGATATTAGCCATATAATATAGGATAAACATACTAGTATCTATAGTCCTAAAGAAGCTTACCAACAAGGAGAACCCTGTGGAAGATGCTTAATCCTCATTCAGAAAGGTAAACAGGATAGACTTAGAAAGTAGTAGAAAACAAGGAACAGGAAAAGAGCCTTCCATAGAGGACCTCTGAAAGACTCTACCCACCAGGGTTTCTAAGGAGATACTGAGACTCATAGCCAAACTTTGGGTAGAGTGACAGAAACTTTATGGAAGAAGAGGGAGGCAGAAAGACCTGGAGGGGACAGGAACTCCTCATGGAGAAAAACAGAGCCCAAAACCTGGGCCCAGGGGAGCCTGCAGAGAGCAATACTCCAACCAAGGACCACACATGGAGAGAACCTTGAACCCCTATTCAGAGGAGGCCCATAGGCTGCTCAGTTTCCAAGTTGGTTCCCTAGTAAGTGGTACAGGGGCTGTCTCTGACATGAACTCAGTGGCCCACTCTTTAATCACCTTCCCCTGGGGCTTGCAGCCTTACCAGGCCAAAGAGAAAGACAATGCAACCAGTCCTGATGAGACCTGATATGCTAGGTTCAGATAGAAAGGAGGAGGTCCTCCCCTATGAGGGGAATAGTGAAAAGACAGGGGGAGAAAAGGAACTGTGTCTGGGGCTGGGAGGAGATGAGAGAGAGGCTGCAGCAGGGATACAAAGTAAATAAATTGTAATAAATAAATGAACAAATAAATCAAATTAAATTTTTTAAAAAAGAAATGCTGTTAAAGCCAGAAGCTAAAGCAGATTGATTTCAGTTTCCTGGCTGCCCTCTTTAGCTGACCACCAATATATCTGCCTGTCCATAGATGCTGAAAACGATTTGGCATTTTGCTTGGGCTTTGGTAGCAAGGATTCTGAGATCATTGTCTTAATAGAAGAATCACACTCAAGGAAAGAGCTACAAACGCTTTAGCTACGGAATTTCTCCAAACTGCCTTCTCAAAGAGACAGTAACCCTTGAGAAGCAATATGGTTTTCAACAAATAACTCTGCAAATGCTTTGAACAGTTTTTTTGTAAATATTCCCATTTACCCCATTGTGGATTCAGGATGCAACATGGAAAGGGAGATGAAAAAGATGTTTCCAGCTACCCAGGGTCCTGAATTTAAATAGCTGCCTAGGAGGGTGCTGTGATGTGAGAGAAAGGTGAGACATTGACAGAGAGGTGTCCAATAATTGAGGTCTTTTTTAAAAAGTCCTGTACTAGATAACAGTTTGCACTGATCAAATCTGAGAGTCATGTAAAAAGCCATGAACCTTGATTTATACTATATAAATTCAAAAGGAGTATAAAAGTCAATGAAGCCCATAAGTCTACGAAGTTCTTAGCAGAAGTGGAACTGGAAAGGCAGGAAAAAAATAAGGTCCAGAGTCTTTTCTACTGATCTGGAACAGAAAAAACCTGGAGTCTTATCCATTTATGTTCTGCTCCCATAATCTAGAAAACCCCCAGAAGACCACTTTGCAATCCGTGTGCTACCCAGATGTCTGCTGGATTGACAGAAGACCAATTAAACTGTAGGAGGCACATGGGTTCTCACTGGCTGGCCCATAGAGGAGCTAGAGGTAACACCTGGGGAGGAATGGGAATCTATGGGCCAAAGGTGAACGGTAGGAAATTGGGGGATATTAGTTGTGTAAGCATCAGTGCCTTAAGCAGGACTCCATACATCTAAGAGAGACAAAAAGAGTCATCAGTTCTAGAAAGTGTTTCCAAGGTTTTAAATCCGTAAATATGGGTGCCAGTATGCAGTGAACTTGGTGGAACAGGCCTGCTGTTTGCAATCAAATTCACTTCTATCTGAATCATGGATGCCCCATTGACTTGCTGTCCATATCTCTGAGTAAAGAGTATAGATGCTTTACTACTCCCTTCTTCGGGAAAAAAGCCTTGACTGGGAGCAACTTGCTATTATACCCATCTTTCCTTGGTTATGAGTGAAGGGCACCCCTTGTTTATCTAGTGAACATGGACAGTCACTTAACATTTTACTCAAATGAAAGGGTGGTGTTCTGCTTCTAGGTTTCCTTGTACTCTCATCCTTCTGATCTTAATTCCTCTTGGGATTGCACTGTTCTTTCATGCAGAGGGGAGAGGTCTTGAGCTTCTCTTTGAAATGTTGGTCATTGAACAGCTTGACTCATCAAGGAGAAGGTTAATTCCACCCACTACAGCCTCAAAATTTTATTTTATGTGGTCCTGGATGACTGGTGCTCACATCTCTTGCTGTTAATCCAAAGTTTTATTATTGTCTCATTTGGCCAGTGTGCAGAGCACTCACTCTCTCTTTCCCAGACACGTGCCACTATCTCTACAGCAGGGCTTCTCACAAAGCCAGGTCTCAGCTGTTGAATAATTTCATGACTTAAGTGCTGCAGTGGCTGTTTGTATAGGCCACATTTTCCGTTTTCTTAAAACAAAACAAGACAAAACAAGCTGCAATTTAGGTAGACTATCACTAGGTGGAACCAGTCCCTTAGAGTAAGTTGAGTCCATGCCCAATGGTTATGAGCTCTGTGTGTTGTTGTATACTGTTGATACTTTCTTTTAGAATCATAAATAAACCTCTCCATGAAAACTGTAAACTCTGATTTCGAATACAAAGTAGATCATTCCTTAAAATGTAGTTGGCACCTTGGGTAGAGTCTGTTACTTTTCTTTATTGATTTCCTTTTTTTCTATTTATCATCTCCACCAGAATTTTATAAGTCAAAGGTCTTTTTTTTTGACAGGTATGTTTTATTCAGTGTTGCCACTTCATTGACATCAAAATCCCCCAGATACTTATCCATCAATGGCTAACAAAAATAGAAGTGGAGACCTCAGCCATAGGCAGTCTGTTCACCCTCCTTCCACTGTTTGAGCTAGTCATAGGGAACAACTATTTTGCCACTGAGGAGGAGGTGTGATGATGCTGAAAGCATACAAGCTAGCTCCTCCCTTCAATGCTTTGTCTCATATCAAAAAATGTACTTTCTTATTGGACACCTAGGTTCTCTCTGCCCATCAGCTCTCTGAACCCGCTGGAGGCTGCTGACTTAATGTCTGCAATAGCTGCAGTTAATTAGTATCCCAGGGTAACTGAATTCCCTTAGCAACAGAGGTAACAATGGCATCAGCTCGCAAATTACCTTAGCTACAGTTTTCTTCCACTGATAAAAACATATTTAATATTCAATCACAGGTTATTTGAACAGAAAGTTAATGTGATGCCTACTCATCAATAAATATTTATTAAATTTCTACTGTATGAGCATAACAGAACTGGCTACTAGGTATAGAAGATACAAGTCATTATGGACCTTTCTCAAACATGAATTAGAATGGGAAGATATGAAATCAAATGAGTCTCTTAGAAGATAATATTAAATACCTGGTTTGATTTGAAACCCTTGAAGGTGTTTGTGCCTTAATGAAGTTCATTGTGAATGCCTGAGTTTGGCCTGGAATTAGAAAGAGGAACCCTCCTCCATTGCTAGTGGGAATGCAAACTTGTACAACCACTCTGGAAATCAATTTGGCGCTTTCTTAGACAATTAGGAATAGTGATTCCTCAAGACCCAGCTATACCACTCTTAGGCATATATCCAAAAG
>JAQQSO010003230.1:0-13721 GCA_028658305.1 Pachyuromys duprasi
AACACTTTTATGGGGAATAATTGAAGGGATCTAGACTTGAACCCCATAAATGCTCCTAGGTTGGGGTGTACATAGCAGGTACTGGGTACACGCTTCAGTGCTACAGTGATGTGGAGACAGGGCCTCTGTTTAAGTCTTCTCAGCTGTGGGTGCTGCTGCATCCATGCTGCCTCTTGATTGAAACTGCCCCTGGAGTTTCTGGGTGACTATGGTGACTAATGGTTCTGATAGATGTTTCTGCATGAGGTCTAGACAAGGGTGAGTTACTTTATTCAGCAATAAAGTGAAGAGTATAGAGAAACTTCAGGAGATGCTCTAGATCTTACTCCTGGGCATCACCCAAGGACAGAGAGGGCCCCTCCTGACTATTTAATAAATGGTCCCTAAATAAGGGTCAGGGATTTGCATGGATAAGTCTGCCATTTGTTTCCAGGGATAGGGCAGCTGTGTGTAATGCTTGAGAGCTCAGGGGAGTGCAGTGGCTATTTACATTATTATACTGTGGCCTTGAGGAGGCTTCTCAGTGGTCTTAAAGCTTAATGTGGGCTCTTGCTCAAATATCTCATCATTTTCAGAAAGTACAATAATTTCTGCTTTATGATGTGGTGTACTCCAAAGGAAGGCAATGTTTCTAGGTTTACAAAACTTATGTGCAGTCTGGCTATGGAAAGAACCTGGAGCTTTCAGACTTCAAAGTCTAGCTATCCCTTTCCTTATTCTATGATACCACTACTAATGGCAAAAACCAAGTTTCTGAATTTTGGTGAGAAAAACCTCATAGAATCAGAAGGATACATCTAGAACTGTAATTCTGGAAGGTAACCCTATTGGGCTGATGTCTCTTGCCTTTGATGGCCTCAAAGCTATCACGTTGGTTCTCCCTTCACATCACTAATAGTAGGGCAGAAACAAAGACATGTTGAAAGTATCACAAAATGAGATAAAGATTACTGAAGGGACTGGGAAAGCACTATACATTTCAGGATTCTACTCTTCCCATTATCCAGCCAATTGCTGGATATTACTTTGAAGGTACAACAGCAGGCGCCATGCTAGGGACTGTGGGGCTGGAGAGTTGTACGAAAAAAAGCTGTTACCTCCTCAACTATTTGAATTTTGACATTTAGTTGGGGAATAAGAGATGCACACACTGGAGTGTGCGGCAATGAAGAAAGTAAAGAAGAAATCGTAAAGGATGTTTCTATTCTGAGAAGAGGAATTCCCAGTTGGTTTCAGGAAGAAGCAGTCTTGCACTATGTTTTCAGAGGTGGAAGTGGCTGAAAAGACAATGAGTATGTTATCTGACAGAAATGTCATAAGGGTCCAAAAATACATTATGCCAATATGTTGAATAATCCAGACATGTGGCTACAAAAGAAACCTGGACAAGTGGATGATAAGAGAGTGAGACATAGTTGCTCATGCCTTTAATCCTAGCACTAAGGAAGCAGAGGCAGGCAGATCTCCATGACGTCAAGGCCAACATGATCACCAGAACTACACAGTGAAACCTTGTATTTATTCCCAAGTTAGACATTGGCTATTAAAAGCTTTTAAGAATAGGTATTCTTCTAGTCCCCTTTACTTGCTTCCAGCCTTGGTAAAGTGAGCTGATAGGAAAAAATAGGTGCTCTTTAGGGAGGGAGGGAGGTAAATACAAAAGAAGGCAGATAAAGGGGAATAGCAGGATACAAGTGATCTGATAGGGAAATGGGCATGCAGGGACTTTTTAGTGAAGGGGGAAGGAGTTAAATACAGAAGGAGGGAGGTGGGCAACAGAACAATAAGGATGTCTGAAAAAAGCTGCCAAGAATAAAACTATTAACTATTTGCCAAAACAAAACAAAAATAAATAAAAACTATAATGCATGCAATTCCATGTATAAATATGATATAGTTTTAATAAACTTCCCTCATCTGAGCCAATGGTACTCCCTTCAAGAACCAAGGACCATGTGACAAATATCAAAATACCACAATATCACAAGAGAACATACAGTCTCATTGCCCTTGGTCACACCCCATATATGGAAGGCGAATGTTTATAGATAAAGACAATTGCACTTCAGAAACAGGGCCCAGAGATCCCTTAACTGGGCATGACTTGAAAGCCCCTTCCCTGAGGAGTAGCTAACTACTCAGTGCTGGTGAAATTATGGTCATTGGAGGAGACTCTACAATCACTGATTTACTAAATGAGTATAATTCCTTAAAACAATCTGTAAACATTTGTCCTTAGGACCACAGAAAGTATAGTCTCCACCGCTCATTAAGGAAACTTCTCTTTGCAACGAAGACCACTACAGAAAACCACAACCAGTCCCACTAGATACATCCACATAACATTCCTACACCCAAGGCTCAGAGAACTTTGCAGATGAGGATCATGGAATTTGATGTGAAATTGTGTCTCCTAGTAGTATCAAAAGCCACATCCATAAAATCTCATCAACATGATTGCTCAAAAGTGAGCTGAACAAGGATGACACCAATGAACATGACAAACTGGATGGAGAAAAGCTCATGAGCCCTCAACCCTACACCAAGAACTACAGACAACAGAGGGAAAGATGGGAGCAGGAGAGGTAGTCTTCCCCGGGGAAGAGCGCACCAGTTGGTTGTCCAGTGTCAAATGGTCAACCTTGACATACATGTGAGCAACCTTATACAGACTGAGCAGGTTATATTTAGGAATATAAATGTATATACCAGTACATACACACATGCAATAACAATTGGTGAAAAAAGAGGCCATGAATTTGAAAGAGAGCAACGAAGGGAATATGAGAGGGCTCATAGAGAGAAAAGTGAAGGGAGAGATGTTCTAATTAAACAGTAACTTCAAAAATAAATCAATCCTGGAAAAAAAAAAAGAAAGAGTATATCTGATTTAATGACAAGCCCTAGTTAGAATTAAAAATCAGAGTTGGAGAAATGGCCCAGCAGTTAAAAGCACTTAATATCCTTCCAGAAGACCTTAGTTATGTCCACACTGTCTGCATGACACCTCATGTGGTGCACAGACATATAAAGCACCCATACACGTAAAATAAAATATTAAAATAATATGTTCAAAAATTAAAAATGAAGACAGATCAAAGTGCCACAGTCTCTCATACTTACTAATTCAAACTGAACTTTTGCCAAAATAAAGCAGAACATTTAAATAAAACATTTTCCATTTTTCACCCAGAAAAAAAATGATGTGAAAAGTCAGAGACATTTCAGAAAGCATCTTAGTTTACTTCTCCCAATGATGAGCACACTGTATGTAAAGATAAAAATAATTAGGGCTGGGTGGTGGTAGCACAAGCCTTTAATCCCACCACTTTCTAGGCAGAGGCAGACAGATCTCTGAGTTCAAGGCCAGCCTGGTCTACAGAGTGAATTCTAGGACAGCTAAGGCTGCACAGAAAAACCCCATCTTAAAAAAATAAAAACAAAATTGCTATTTGTCCTTGGTAACCCTTGAATGTTGGCAACTTGATGTTTGTGTTTATTTGTAAAGTAGGAAGACTGCTCTTACATATTCTGAAAAATTAGACGACAGGGTGTTGATATTATTAGTTGATATTATCAGCTGTACTGTGTTTAACTTAAATTTCTACGTTCAAGACCTTATTTCTCTGTATCCCCAAATATAACCTGATATGGAAACAGAGTCATTGTAGATGTGATTGGTTAAGATCATACTGGAGTATAATAGGCTCTCAGTTCTATGCTACTGGTATTTTTATAACTTGGGCATGTGAAAACAAAAACACATATACAAAGGAAAGATGGCATGATGATACAGGGAGAATGTCATCTATAAGGAATACCAAAACTCAAAGGTAAATTTCTAAAATAGAGGGACAAGGAATACATGTCTCAGTACACTCAGGATGCTTTGATTGTAGACCTCCAATCTTCAGAATTGTGAGACCCAAAGTTAGTGTGCCATGGCAGCCCCAGAATATGGCTACAACTTCCTCACTCTCCAGTGTGATGATAACCAAGAGTTCTTGACATTGACCTAAGAGGAGTTTGGATAATAGAAGAACAGGATCATAGGCTCATTTTCATCAGTTTCTTAGGCAAAAGGGTACCTTATTGGGATTCTGACAAGCCACAAAAGAATGGGAGCAGAGAGGAAAGCAAATGATTTTATCTGTAAGCTCTGAGGTGACAAAAATCTTCATTTTCAGTGGAAACTAAAAACACCATACTGATCAGAAGCTGTGATTCTATTGTTATTTGCCACTTAGCATGGATTTGGAACAGACAGTATTTGTAAGCTTGCATCTCATAAGTGGCCAGTTGTAGAATCTTGGGCAAGTAACTTTAGCATCATTTTCCCCATTGTAAAACAGAGATACTAAGAACAAGATAGTAAAGATGACATTAGTCTGGCATTAGTGCTAATGACAGTTATGGCTTTTATTTTGGATTGTTATGATACCAATATATTGGAAGAATGACTATAATTTTACACCAACCTATATAAATTCATACTGTTTTTTTCCCCAATGATCCTGAAGCTACTTAGCAACCAGCATTATAGTCTGTGTTTTACAAATGAGGGGAAAAAAACCAGAAAGATCTCACAATTTAATAAGCGTCTCTTTGTAGGAAGAGACAAGATTTGACATCCAGGTTTCTATTCCCCAGCATCTTTCTCACCACTACATACTGTATTCCAAGAATAAAATTTTTAGCTGACATTTTAACTCTTATAAGAAAACAGGAGCCATGAGACTTCACCAAGATATAGTGAATGTCAAACGCAACTCCCAGGGAATAAGAACGGTCTAATGTGAAAGATCAGATAGTCAAGGGAGAAGCTTGGTTCCCTTTGTCCAGAAGCCATGCACCTGGGTAGAAATTCATGTGACCCAAGGGCAGGTGTGGCAGCTAGCACATTGAGGAGGGTGAAAGGACGACTTTATTCCCACCAATCATGTCCTAGGCAGTCACTCATTCTATTCACCAATCTCATAGATATTTATTGACTATCTATGCTATGTTGTGTTAAAAACTGTTTATTAGTGCCATAATAAGCATTTAAGATTTTATGCTGTGGAGAGAGATTGACAGTAAACTGCCAATAGAATACACTATGGAAAGTTGTAAGTAGTGCTGTTATTTCTATTTTATAATGAGGTAAGCTGAAAATTGGAGTAAATAAAACCTTTATTCAAAGTCACAAAAATGATGAACAGCACAGTCAAATTCTATGCAGACTCACCTTGTGCATAACTCATGTTTTTCACCATTGCTTTGGGAGATGTTAGTAGGTGAGCTAAAGCAGAAAATAAAAGACAGTTTAGGCACTCTGGGAACTAGATCCTCTTCCTGTAGAGCCATGGCAAATATTAACATGTTCATGGTTTTACATTGCTTTGTGGGAATAGGTATTATATAGATTGAGCATTTGCCCAACTGAAAAGTTTCAGCCAAGAGCGCTAGGCCACATCAACTGTGATGGTGATGTGTTGAGGGAAGACCGTGAACAGGGGATCTTAGACATCTATACTGTGCTCCTTGACTCTGTCAAAGCATTGGTGAGTTGGACAAGATAGAGTCTCGAACTCATTTTTTCTTGTGTTCCATGATGTTAAAGAACTAGATTCTGGGATAAGAGAGTGAAGGAGGTAAAGAAAAACAGTGATGTTAGACACAAGTTTCTGCAGTGGCAATTTTAAGTGATCGAGTTCTGTGCTGTCAATTATAGCAGCAGTAGATTTGAAAAGTACCCAAAGTGCCTTTTGTTCACTTCATCCTTTTGACAGCAGTGACAGATTTCCACAAAGGAGAAAGCTCCTGGGAAGGGAAGTGATGATGATTGAGATGGATTCTTTCTTTCTTTCTTTCTTTTAATTGTCAAGAGCCTCTTGAAAAGAAAAGATGTTGGGGTGGGGAATGATCACTCATTTACTATGGATTTTTTCTAAAAGTTTATGAGAATGGGTAGTTCCTTATATCCAAATTAAATGTATAACTTTATGTTTAAAACAGTGTGACATTTGGAGAATACTCTTCCCAAGATGATCACTGTTCCTTTGGGGAGCTAGATAAGCGCGTAGATGACTACAGCATAGGGCAGCTCAGTATATTGAATACTTGTGTGCTCTCTCTTCTAATCCACAGGTTGAAACTGTTCTTCCATTTTAGAGGTGGGGCACTGAGGATGTGATTAAGTAATAAGAGTGCAGCTGACACAGAGATTTGTTACCCAAGAAAAAGCCATTCAGGTGTGGTGGCTGTAATCCCAGCACTTAGGTGGCAGATGAAGGAGGATCATGAGTTTGAGACCAGCCTGGGCTACAAGGGAGATCCTGTCTAAAAAGAACAAGACCAAGCAAACAACATTGAAGAGAATTTCAGCAAGCTACCCCTATCTTCCCTACATGATGATGTAGCAAGAATCTCCATGTAAGACCCAGCCCTTCTGAGCTGGCATTGATACAGGACTTTTGGAACCCATAACTAAGAAGTAGATTTCTGTTATTGATAATGTATGACACTTTTAAGTGATAGCTTTAATTTATTCTCTGTAAACATTATACTTATGCACAATCATATTTTTTATCCTAAGTGGAAACCCAAAATAACTAAGGCAGACAGACTAGAAACAGCCAACCAAAAAAATATAAAAAATGGCTTTTAGGTGATCTCCAGTATGTGGAAATACGTTAGACAAGACATTACATCCTTGTGAGTTTCTGTCACACAAATGCAACCTGTCCTTTGGGCAGAATTTGTAGCTATATTTACACCTGTGTGCCGTGATATCACAGTGACTATTTGCCAATAGCTTCAGCAAAGCCCAATTTCATGTTCTGACATTTTCTAGCTCTAGTAGACATTTATAGTATTAAGATAAATAGAAAAAAGAAAGTCAAATTCATGTTGTTTTCCTCTAGGATAAAAAAGTATAAAAGTTAGACAAAAGGCCACTTCTTTTGAACTGCATTCTCTTCATTGCACAGTGCCTTATCTTTATGCAAATTTCCTCAATACCTACATTTGCTTCTTTCCTCCCGTGTTGCACTGTAGAGATAGCTGTTAGTACCATTGGCATATTTAACCTCGGCTCTTGCTTTCTTTCCTTAAGCAATGCCTTAAAACTATTTTACTTAGCATTCTATCACCCTACTCCTTTTCAATTGTTCATGACTGTACCACTATTACCACTGTGATGGTTAGTCTATATTGTCAACCTGACTGTATGTGGAATCACCCAGAAACACATCTCCAGGTGTCTGTAAGCAACCTTCCTCAGAGGCTTAAGTGAGGAATGAAGATTCACCATCTCATTAGGTAGGGTCCCAGACTAAAAGAAATAGGGAAAAGGAACAGCCTAATAAGCAACAGCATTCAACTCTCTTTCTCTCTCTGTCTTTGTCTCTGCCTCTGTCTCTCTCTCCTACCTGACTGCTGACAAAATGAAAAGCTACTTCGTGCTCCCAATGTCATGCCTTCCCTGCTATGATGGGCTATAGCTTCTTAAACCATGAACCAAAATATCAACCCCACCTTCCTTAAGGAGGAGCATAGCAATGAGGAAGTGATAGAACCACCAGCCCAACTGATTAGTACTTTGACATAGATTTTCTTCCTCACTTTCATGACTTAAAAAAATATTTATTTTTAATTCTGTGTGTGTGTGTGTGATACTTGTATATGAATGTGGGCATGTATGTGCCATATGCACATGTGAAGGTCAGAAAACAACTTTTGAGGGTTGATTTTCTCTTTCCACCAGGATCAAACTCAGCCCTGCATAGCAAACATTCTTACCCACAGAGACATCTCCCAGGTCCTACTTCCAGTTTTGTATGAAACATGGCATATATTTTATCACTAAACTTTATATTAACTTGACAAAGAAAGAAGAAAAAAATTCTCAACTCTGCTTTGTAGAATAAACCATGAAGACCTAGTGCTGCCCAGGGAATTGTCAAAGGCTTTGCCATCGACAACCTCTGTCTCCTTTGACTCCTTCTGCTCTAGTGGCAGGGCATACAGACAGCTCTGCAGTGTGAGTCCAAGGTCTAGCCATACTTATAGGATGCTGGCATGTTCCCCAAACAAATTTTTCCTGCCAAACAACTGGGTAGTCAGATTGTAAGAATGTTCTATCATAGTTTTATAACAGAGTGTTATTATTACAATTATAATTATGCCATTTATCTATTTGCCCTCAATTTGTTAAATAAATTTTGCCCAGTAGTACACAGTATAGCAGCTGTGTGTGTGTGTCTACAATTGCCATGGTTCACATGTAAAGCACCATGGTTCAATTTGCTGTAGTCAGTTCAACTCTTCCACCAAGTGGATCCTGTGGCTTCTCAGGTTGGGGGCAAGTACCTTTACCTGCTGAGCTGTGTCCCTGGACATATATTCATTTTTCCCCCACTACTGTAACAAATTACCTTATATGTTGTGGTTTAAGAATGAGAATTCATTATGTTGCAGTTCTTGAGGTTAAAAATCCAGGCCGTTAGGTTGTCAGCAAGCGATGTCCCTTCTGTAAGGACTCAAGAAGAACATTTTCTTTGCCTCTTCCAGTTATTGTTGTTGACATCCCCTTGTTTGATGGCCCCATCACTTCATTCCCTACTTCTGTTGTTACATTTCCTGTAACTTCTTTATTACCCCCTTCTTCCTTTGCTTTCCTTTTTACTTCTTGTGTGTATATGTATATGTGTATATGTGCCCATGCATGTGCATGTGGAAACTAAGTACAACCTTGGTTCTCAGGAGCTGTCACCCTTGGTGTTTGAGACAAAGTCTCTTATTGGATGGGACTCAAGCTTAAGCTAGGTTTCCTGGTCTGTGAGCACCAGGGAACCCCTGTACCTTCCTCTGCAGGGTCGGGATTGTAGGCCGATGCTACTGTGGCAGGCTTTACAAGCATTCTAGGGTTTTCGTTTTTATGAGGCAAACAGTTTCCCAACTGTGCTCTATCCCCATTCTCTATATTACACTTGCTTTTCCCACTCTGACCCCTATGTTTGCCTCTTGTGAGGATCCTGTGATTACATTGGACTCACACAGATAATCCAAGATAACCCTGCTATCCAAAGATCCTTAACTAAATCACATCCAATAACTTCATATATCCACAAAAGTCAGTATGTTTACAGATTCTAGGTACTAGGATGAAAATTCTTTGTGGAGGTACAAGAAGGTCATGCTCCTTTCTACCCTACTCTTCATTCAATAAATGGTTACTAAGTGATTGATAATATTCAGTGAACTCTGTTAGGCTTTGGAGAAATTGCTGGAAATGGCAGAGCTAGACTCTCCTTGTTCTCATGGAGTTTGCTCTCTAATAGAAGACAGACACTAGATGCTGACATTATGATTAAGCAGAATGGGGAGTTGTCACCCACGACCTAGCTTAACTTGAGGCTTTAGAGGTAAATTTATAGGAGGAGAGGTCTTCTAATTTGGACTTTGATATGGATGACTCAACATGAGAAGAGAAGGGTCAAGAGAGGTCATTGAAACAGCAAAGTTCAAAAGATCTTTCAGAACTATTCAAATTTGAAAAGAAAAAAAATCATATTCTTAGAGGTAATTGTCATCCTTGAAATTCTCAAGAACAAGAAGGAAACATTTTTCCTTAATTAGTTGTCATTTTATTATTCACATATAAATAGAAATAATAAAGCCCCCCTCCAGTAATATGTACAAAATGATTATGGAAACTACACTTTGATTTCTCATATTTAGGTGAGGATTTACTTTTTTCCTTTTCAGATATTTATTCATTTTACACCCTAATCGTAGCCCCTCCCTACTCTCCTCCTAATCCCACCTTCCCTCTCCCTCCTTCTTCTCTCTATCCTCCCTCCCTTATCCTTCAGAAAAGGGAGCCCCCCCAAACCATCCCAGCACCTCAAATCCCATCAGGACTGAACACATCACCTGCCACGGCCGCCTGGCAAGGTAGCTGCACCAGGGGAAAGTGACTGAAAAGCAGGAAAAATAGTCCAAGTCAGAGAGAACGCAACTCCCCATATTAGGGACCCACATCAAGACCAAGCTGCCTACTTACATATGTGTAGGGGGGCTAGGTCCAGTTCTTTGTTGGTGCTTCAGTCTCTTCAAGACCCCTGGTCCCAGGTTAGTTGGCTCTGGTCGTCTTCTTGCGGACCTCCTATTTGCTCTGGGTCCTATCTTTCCCCTAAGACTTCCACAAGGCTCCCCATGCTCTGCCTAATGTTTGTCTGTGAGTCTTAGTTTCAGTTTTGATCTGCTGCCAGGTGAAACCTCTCAGATGACAGCTATGCTAGGCTTCTGTCCTCAAGCATATCAGACTATTGTTTATTATTATTGCAATTACTGCAATTTATTTGCTTCGTATCCTGGCTGTAGCCCCGTTCCTCATTTCCTCCTGGTCCCACCTTCTCTCCTTCTTTCCCCTGATTACCCTCCCCTAGCCCACTGATAGGGGAAGTCCTCCTCCCGTACTATCTGACCCTAGACTATCAGGTCTCATCAGGACTGTCTGGATCCTCTTTCTCTGTGGCCTAGTAAGGCCGCCCTGCCAGGGGTTGGTGATCAAAGGGCATGCAACCGAGTTCATGCCAGGGCATGCAACCGAGTTCATGCCAGAGACTGCCCCTTGTTAATAGTCTCCCATGTGGTTGGTCTCAGGTTGGGCTGACATTCATCAATCTCTGCCCTATCTTTATGCCTACACATCTTGTAGACAGGGTTAATTTTGGGCCAAAAATTTTGTGGGTGGGTTGGTGTTCCCCTCCCTGCACTAGGAATCCTGCCTGGTTAGAGGGTGGCCTCTTCAGTCTCTATGACCTGGCCCCTGCCCAGTTTCTCTTCTCTCTGCAAGCCCTCTGTCCTCCAAGCCCCAACCCCACCCTCTCCACATCTGATCCCATCCCTGGTTTCCCCCAAACTCCCTTCTATATCCTGTTCCCTCTCTTCAACCACTTCTGCTGTCTATTCTACTTTCCCTTAAGCCCTCCTTGTTAGTTAGCTTATTTTGGTTTGTGAATTGTAGTATGGTTATCCTGTATTATACGGCTAATATCTGCTTTTAAGTGAGTATCATGTGTGTCTTCTGGCTCTGGGTTACTTCACTCAGGATATTTTCTAGTTTCATCCATTTGCCTCCAAATTTCATGATTTCTTTGTTTTGAATAACTGAATAATATTCCCTATGTAAATGTACCACATTTTTTTTTAAAATCCATTCTTTGGTTGAGGGACATCTGGGTTGTTTTGAGTTTCTGGCTATTAAGAATAAAGCTTCTATGAACATAGTTGAGCAAATGTACTTGTTGTACAGTGGATCATCTTTTTGGTATGTGACCAGGAATACTGTGGTGGGTCTTGAAGTAGGGCTATTCTCAATTTCTGAGAAAGTGTCAGATTGATTTCCAAAGTGGTTGTATAAGCTTTTACTCCCACCAGCAGTGGAGGGGGGCTCCCCCTCCTCTACATCTTTGCCAGCATGTGCTGTCACTTACGTTGTTGATTTTAGTCACTCTTATGGGTATAAGATGCAATATCAGAGTCATTTTGATTTTCATTTCCCTGATGACACTGAATATTTCTTTAAGTGTTTCTTGGCCATTAGAAATTCCTTTGCTGTAAATTCTCTGTTTAGCTCTGTACCCCATTTCAAAACTGGATTATTTGGTTTGTTGGTATTTAATTTCTTGAGTATATATCCTATACTCAAGGATATTAGCCCTTTGTCAGATGCAGGGTTGGTGAAGATCTTTTCTCAATCTGTAGGCTGATGTTTTGTTCTATTGACAGTGTCCTTTGCCTTACAGAAGCTTTTCAGATTTAAGAGGTCCTGTTTATTTATTGTTAATCTTAGAACCTGAGCTGTTGGTGAGAACACCAGAAAGTTATTTCTTGTGCCAGTGAGTTCAAGGCTGATCACCACTTTCTCTTCTAAAAGATTTAATGTTTCTGGTGTTGTGTTGTGTTGAGATCTTTGATCCACTTGGACTTGAGTTTTCTGCAGGATGATAAATATGGAACTATCTGCATTTTTCTCATGTAGATGTCCAGTTAGACCAGCATCATTTGTTGAAGGTATTTTCTTGTTTTCCTTTGTATGGTTTTGGATTCCCTGTCAAAAATCAAGTGTCTGTAGATATACAGGTTTACTTCTGGGTCTTCAAATCAATTGCGTTGATCAGCCAGTCCGTTTCTATGCTAGCACCATGTACTTTTTATTATGATTGCTCTGTAGTATATCTTAAAATCAGGAATGGAGATACTTCAATGAAGAGATACCTCCAGAAGTTCTTTTATTGTTCAGGATTGTTTTAGCTATTCTGAGTTTTTTACTTTTCCATATGAAGTTGAGAATTTTTCTTTCAAGGTCAGTATAGCATTGTTTTGGCATTTTGAAGGGAATTGCATTGAATTTATAGATTGCTTTTGGTAAGATGATCACTTTTACTATGCTAATTCTACCAATCCAAGAGCATGGGAGATCTTTCCATTTTCTGATTCTTCTGCAATTTCTTTCTTCAGAGACTTGAAGTTCTTGTGATACATGTTTTTGACCTGCTTGGTTAGAGTTATTATAAGATATTTTATATTATTTATGGCTATTGTGAAGAATGTTGTTTCCCTAGTTTCTTTCTCAGCCCCTTTGTTGTTTGTATACAGGAGGGCTACTGTTTGCTGTTGTTATTTTGATTTAATTTTGTATCCAACCACTTTGATGAAGGTGTTTATCAGCTGCAGGAGTGAGACATCCTTGAGGATCACTTATGTATACAATCATATCATCTACAAATAAGTACTTTGACTTTCTTCTTTACAATTTGCATAACCTTGATCCCCTTTAGTTGTCTTATTGCTCTAGCTAGAACTTCAAGTACTATATTGAAGACATATGAAGAGAGTGGGCAGCCTTGTCTTATTCCTGATTTTAATGGAATTGCTTTGAGTTTCTCACCATTTAATTTGATGTTGGCTATCGGCTTGCTGTATAATGTCTTTATTATGTTTAAGCATGTAGCTTGTATACCTAATTGCTCCAAGACTTTTTTCATGAAGGGGTGTTGAATTTTGTCAAAGGCTTTTTCTGCATCTAATGAGATGATTGTGTGATTTTTTTTTCTTTTCAGTTTGTTTATATGGTGGATTACATTGATGGATTTTCATATGTTGAACTATCCCTTCATCCTGCATTTATCACATAGGGGTAAAGCCTATGTGATCATTGTGGATAGTGTATTTGATGTGTCCGTGGATTTGGTTTCCAAGTATTTTACTCAGTATTTTTGCATCAACGTTCATAAGAGAAATTGGTCTGAAATTCTCTTTTTTGTTGTTGAGTCTTTGTGATTTAGGTATCAGGGTGATTGTGGCTTCATGGAATGTGTAGGCAATGTTCCTTCTGATTCTATTTTGTGAAATAGTTTGGGAAATATTACTATTAGCTGTTCTCTGAAAGTTTGGTAGAATTCTGTGCTGAAACCATCTGGCCCTGGGCTGGTTTTGTTGTTGTTGTTGTTGTTTGGTTGTTTGGTTATTGTTTTTTGGTTAGGAGACTTTTAATGACTGCTTCTATTTTCATAGGGGTTATAGAACTGCTTAAATTGTTTTACCTATTCTTGATTTAGGTTTGGCAAGTGTAATCTATCACGAAAATTGTCCATTTCTTTTATATTTTTCAATTTTATGGAATAGAGGCTTTTGAAGTAACCTAATGATTCTTTGGATTTCCTAAGTGT
>JAQQSO010003231.1:0-13718 GCA_028658305.1 Pachyuromys duprasi
TGGACTTGGAGGGGGCGGGGAGGAGGGAGATGAGGGAAGGAGTGGGAGGGTAGGAGGGAATAAGGGAGGGGGCTATGCCTGGGATTCAAAGTACCTAACCTGTGATTGATATAAAAGTAAATAAATTTTAAAAAAATGCTAAAAATATATTTCCATATATTTGGGGGATGGGCAGAGCTCCTTCCCCATGATGGTGTTGGTGATAGGAAGGATGAATTTCTTGCTGTCATTGTTTTACTCAGTGGCCCAGCAAATACTCATACTAGATCATAATTCTGTGCATCCTTGCATGACCTCAGGGACTTAGACCTGACCGGGGTGATGATGGGATGAAGGAATATCAAACACAGACAGATACAGAGAAACAGCTGGGGTCAATCAGACTGCTCTCTCTCTCATGGAGAAGCCTCATTTCTTTGAGCCTCACCTTAGTAGGAAGGCTTTCTGATTTTCCCATAGACTTGAGGCTACGGTGAGAAGACTATGCCCTTGTCAAGAGCACATTCACTCTGGACTTCACTCACTCTTGAGATTCTCCATTTTTTATTTCTTAGATGTTCTCTATAGAACTTCAAGTTTAGTGCAGGGGAAGTTCACTGCATTGCTGGACACTAGACTTCAGAGGAAAAGAAGGAAAACAAGAAGAGCTGCTGTGTCTAACAAAACCAAAAGGAATGTTCTAGAAAGTTTAAGGGATGAAGCTGTGAAGCTGGTGAAGGATACTTTTTGCAATGTTAACAGCAGAAATGATCCGATTATAAGCCTTTTGCTTTCCTAGGATGTGCTAATGTAATTGGGCACATCAATGTTATCATTATTGTGGGTCAAACACCCAGAAAGTTCACCCCAACTAATTTCCAGTTATCCTGTCTAAATCACATGAGTATGTGATCTGCCCCAAACAGTTGAAGGAAGCCCATTAGAACTCCAAGTGGTTAGAGCTGTATCCCCAACACGGAACAACTCATTAGTATAAACAGGTATGGAAGGCTGTGATGAAGACACTAGGTGAAAATGCACTGGTCTTACCTGCATGGACATGATTACCAGTCACATAGCAGTTATTGTCACCAGAATTTTTCTTCTCACTCAGCTGTTTTTGGGCACTCAAGCAGCAATGCCCTCTAGGGCACCGCAGCCACACCTCAGCTGCTCTTGGTTCTGATACACAATAGGCAGGGCCAGTAAGCCCTGAGTGGCTGCTGAAGCTGCTGTTGCCTATATGCTGGTAGGCCCAGCAGCTATCATGGGAGACAACACATGACAGGTGGCTTTGTACCTACCTCCCATCTCTGTGCTGGGATTTTGTCTAGCTTGAGCTTGTACAGGGCTTGTGCATGATGCCGTAAGTTCTTGAGTTTATGTGTGTACTGCCTTGCTGTGATCGGAAGACACTGTTTCCTTAGTCATTTCCTTCTTTCTGCCTTCAGTGAACTCTAAATCTTGAGAGGAAAGGGTGTGATGTAGTCGTATTTAGGGTTGAACATTTCACAGTCTCCTATTCTCCGCATATTGGTCAATTGAAGATTCTCCATTAGTATTGATATATTAATCTATAGGTATAATGGTAAGTCATTAGGAGTCAGCTTCCAGAATAATAATAATATGTTCTTTTCTAATGCTTATGATGACCCTACTGGCCAACAAATTCAGAAGAAATAACTCATTCCTGTCACTGAAATTTTTTGTTATTGTTAGTTCCTGGTATACTAGTGGGAATGTCTTCCCATTATAGGTAATAGGTAATGCCATTTTAACCCTCTCTCTCTCTCTCTCTCTCTCTCTCTCTCTCTCTCTCTCTCTCTCTCTCTCTCTGTGTGTGTGTGTGTGTGTGTATGTGGTGTTAAGTTAGGAAGCTTCTACAGTAATGCATTTATATATGGCTTTTTCAAAAGGCTTTTAGTGTTAGTTAGTTATTCCTCTCCGTATTACTTACTCTCTACTCTTCGCAGCTTCCATCTCCTACTCTATTTAAATTTAACAGCTCTTGTTCCGTTGCTGCCCCTTAACTCTTTATAGCACAGTGTTCCATCTCCTCCCACTTGAAAGCTCCTCTACCACAACTCCACACTAACTTTCTAACTTCCATGAGTACACCAAATGAAACATACATGTCTGAAGATTTGAAACCAACATCCATTAAGATGAGAATATTTGTTACATTTCTCTTTCTGAGTCTGGATTACTTCACTCAAAATGACTGTTTCTGGCTTTATCCATTTACCTGTGAACCTTGTAATTTAATTTTTTTAACAGCTGAATAATATTCCTCTATGCAAATATACTACATTTTCATTATTTAGTCATCATTTGATGGACATACAGACTTTTTCTTTTCCTGGATATCTTAACTAGAGCAGCAATGAGCATGAATGGTCAGATATCTTTATTTTTAGTGTTCTTTGAGCATATGCCCGAGAGTGGTATGGCTGTATAATGCGGCACAGCTCTTTCTAGCTCTGTGAGGAACATCTACACTGATTTCCATACTGGGTGGATTAGTTTGTTCTCTTGTCAGCAGTGCATACGTGTTATCCTCTTCCTCCCCACATCATGTGTACCTTGTATTTGTCATCTTTTTTTTTTAAATCTCAACCTTTCTGATTGGAGTAAGATAAAATATCGAAGTAGTTTTAATTTGCATTTCTCTGATGGCTAACGATGGCGAATAGTTTTTAAAAAACCTTTTCAGTCATTTGTATTTCATGGTTTGAAAACTCTAGTTTCATGCTCAATTTTTAAAACTGGGATGTTTGTTTTCTTGATGCTTAGTTTTTTTAGTACTTTGGGTGTTACAAATACTAATCTTCAGTCAGATGTATATCCCATTAAACCTTTTCCCCGTTCTTAAGGCCACGTCTTTGCTTGAATGATGGTGTCCTTTGTTATTAAAATCCTTTTATGAGTTCGTGCACAATTCATGAATGTGATGACTTGTCTTAATGTCAGTGTGACACACAAACTAGGGTTATCTGAATGGAGGAAACCTTAACAAATGCCTTCCTAAGATCTGACTGTAAGGCATTTTCTTAATTAGTTACTGATGTGGGAGGGCCCAGCCCATTGTGGGCAGTTTTGTCCCTGGGCTGGTGGTCCTGGGTTCTACAAGAAAGCAGGCTGAGCAAGGCATGAGGAGCAAGCCAGTAAGCAGCAGTCTTCCATGGTCTCTGCATCAATTCCTGCCTCCAGGTTCCTGACCTGTTTGAGTTCCTGTCCTGACTTCCTTCCATGATGAGCAATGATATGAAAATGTAAGTCAAATAAATCCTTTCGTCTCCTACTTGCTCTTTTGGTCATGGTGTTTCATTGCAGCAACAGAAATCTTGACGAAGACAATGAAGTATCATGTATTAATTATCATTTTAATGCTTGCACTGTTAGGGTCCTGCAGAAAGTTCTTTACTGTGCCAGTGACTTAAAGTGTATTCTCTGTTTTCTCCTTTGTGAGATTCAGGGCAGTAGATCTCATGTTGGGGGCTTTGATACATTTGGAGATGAGTTTTCTACAGGGAAAAAGAAAAGGATCTACTTTCAGTTTTGTACATGTGGCTATCTTGGTGACCAACACCATTTACTGAAGATGCCATCTTTTCTCCAAAGCATATTGTTGGCCTCTTTGTCAAATATGAGGGGCAATAGGAATGTGGGCTTATGTATGGGTTCTCAGTTCTAGTTCACTGATCATGAGTCCATTTTATGCCATTTCTATGCTGCTATTTTTTTTATTACCATAGCTCTGTAACATAACTTGAAATATAGGATGATCACATATCTAAGAGTCATTTTATTGTCCAGGATTGTTTTGGCTATTCCAAGTAATTTGTATTACCATAGGATTTAGGATTGTTTTTTCAATTTCTTTGAAGAATTGCACCAAAATTTTTGATGAGGATTGCACTGAATTTATAGAATGTCCATTTTCACTCCATTATCCTACCAACTCAATAGCATGGTTCATGTTTCCACCTTCTGGTGTCTTCCTCAATTTCTTTTTTTCAGTGTCTTAACATTTTCTTTGTACAAGTCTTTCACTTCCTTTATAAGATTTATTCAAAATATTCTTGGAGGCTATTAGCAATGTTATTGTTTCTTTTATTTCTTTCTCTGTATGTTTGTCATTTGTATATTGGAAGGCTACTGATTTTTTGTGTCAATGTTATACTCTGAAACTTTGTTGATTATGTTTATAAGCTGTAGGAGTTATGTTTTCCTTCTCTATGATCTGTCTGTTGGTCAGTGACATATTGAAATAATCCACTGCCACTCTGCTTTTGTCAACCTGTGAATTTAAAGCTAACACTATTTCTTTTGTAAACTTGGATGACCCCGTCTTTGTTGCACATGTTTAGGTTGGATTTTATTGGTGGTTTTTCCTTAAATGATCAAGAAGTTTTTCTCCTTATCTCTTGACTATTTTTTGTTTGAAGTCTATTTTATCAGACATCAAAATAGCAATACCTGTTTGTCTCTCATCTGCATTTGTTTGTAATACCTTTTCTATTATTTTACCTTGAGGTAGTGTATATTTGTGATGGTGAAGTGTGTTTATTGGAAGCTGCAAAATAAAAATAAAAATAATTCAATCTGTTAGATTTGTCTCTTTATTAAAGAGTTTTACCTATTAACATTCAGAGTTATAATTAAACAATATATATTTATTCCTGTCATTTTGCTTATTGTGTTTTGCTAGACATTATTTGATTTGATCTTCTGAAATTGCCTTGGACATGTTTCACCTTCTGTTAAAATCTAAGTATTCCCTATAGTATCCTTGGAAAACCTAGCTCTGTGGTCATACATTCCTTCAATCTGAATTTATTATGGACTTTTTCTTTTCTCCTTTGATTATGACTGAAAGTTTTGCTGGGAATAGGAGTTTGTGTTGGGATCTGTGTCTCTTACAACTTGGAGATTATTTGTATAAGCCCTCTGGCTTTTACGGTCTTCATTGAAAACTCAGCTGTTATTCTAACGGGCCTGCCTTTATGTGTGACTTCATCTTTCCTGCAGCTTTCTATACATTACTTCTTTCTGTACAGTTAGTGGTGGCCATGTTGGGGGAGGAAAAAGGCAGTACGTACTTCTTAGATATGTCAAAGGGGTGATTGGAGTATCCATTTGAGTTGAGGCTATTTTTAGAGAAGGCTGACCTGGAGGTTAACAAAGTGTTGGTAGAGTTGGCAACTTGAGTCTAGGGTTCTACAGCGGGATAGAATTTGTGTTGTGAGCCTAGGCTCCATACCTAAAGAAGGGTGGCTGAAGGCTGTGTGTCAAGGGCACAGGTATGATGTATAGTCCTCAGTATAGTTATAAAGGTGGATGGAATGGACAGTGTGTGTCTAAGCTCCCTACCTAGAAAGTGTCTGCTGGATTGGCAGTCTGAGAGGATAGTTTGAGTTGGCAACATGAGGCTAGGGTCCCTTCTTAGAGATGGGGCAAGAATGTACATATTGGGTGGAGTTGGTTGTATGAGTCTGGGATCCCTACCTGAAGTAGGGGACAATAGAGGGGGAAATAAGGCAGGCATGAAGCATAGGGTCCTTTGGCAGGTAATGAGGGTGGAGTCTCACTGTATAGCTTAGATTGGTCTCAAATTTGTAATCTTCCTCCCTCAGCTTCTTAAGTGCTGGTATAACAGGAATAAATTACCATGCCTGAAAGAATTTTTTATTTACAGTATTTTGAATTTGTGATGTAATGTTGAGGATCATTTGTGCATCTTGGTCTATAAAGTTATCATCAAGAATAAACATTATCTATATGTGCAGTCCACTTCATGGTAAGTGTTCAGAAAATTCTAGTTATTGCAATGACTATAAATTTTTCTATTACTACTGATAAAGAATTAAGAGGCACATTTACACGAATCATCATCTTCAGCATTCAAAACTTTCAGATACAAAAAGCTGAATTACAATATATATGCAGACATACACATCTGTGTAAATCAAATCTTTCTCATGATGTTGAAAACTATCATTTTTTTTTCTAATTCATCACTGACTCTATTTTCCAGTAGATCAGATCTTTTCTTCTAAAACTTGACATAGCTACTAATTCCCGTTAGGGACTCCTTGCATGCCTTTCACTTAGCTTGCATTCATGACTCATCTCTTCTGTTGAGTGTCTTAGTTAGGGCTGCCATTGCTGCGAAGAGACACCATGACCACAACAACTCTTATAAAGCAAATCATTTAATTGGCGCTGGCTTAGAGTTTCAGAGGTTTAGTCCATTATTATCATGGTGGAAGCACAGCAGTGTCCGGACAGACATGGTGCTGGAAAAGGAACTGAGACACAGCTTGTTTCGTAGGCAACAAGGAGGAAACTGTGTTCCATATATGATGGAGGTTCAGCATAGAAGACTTTTAAGCCTGCCTCCTACAGTGACACACTTCCTCCAACAAGGCCACACCTCCTAATAGTACCACTCCCCATGGGCCAAGCATTCAAACACAGGTGTCTATTCGGAGTCATACATATTCAAATTACCGCATTTCCCTTCAACTGCTGAATAATATGATTTTCCCTGAATGTAACACATTGCTTGTTTATCTATGCAGCAGTTTACGGGATATTTCCAGTTTGTTCATCTTAAGATTGAAGCAGATATGAGCACTCCCTGTACACATTGTTCTGTGGTCACCAGGAGGTTTTTCTTCTGTAGTGGTACACCATTTGTATAAACCATCACTTCTTCCTTAATGATCTACTCTCCATAAGCCCCACTATGGGGAGACGGGATGACCTTACTTTTATCATGTGATTCTATTTCCCTAGCCCTGCTTATTGGATAAAGTGGACACTTAACCCTTAGATACTGGAATACTATTATTATTATTATTATTATTATTCTTTTTTTGAGGAGCTGAAGTTCTTTAGTTGTGACAGGCTTGAAAAGGGAGAGAAAGTCAGTTCATCAAAGCAGTTCAGACAGAGAAACAGAAGCAAGGAGTCACACAACCTACCTAGGCAATAGTCATTTTTAGTGCTATTAAATATAAAGGGAATGCTTAGATTTCTATGTTTTCTAGTAGTGTTTTCCTCATTTGTTTGTTATAATTGAGGGATTCACACATTCTTTTTTCAAAATTTAATTTTATTTATATATTTATTTATTATAATTTATTCACTTAGTATCCCTGCTGCAGCCTCCTCCCTCATCTCCTTCCACCTACCTCTCTCTGCTTCTCCATGCCCTTTCCCTCATCCCCTGAAAGGGAAAGACCTCCTCCCCTTCTATCTGACCCTAGCTTATCAGGTCTCCTCAAGACTGGCTGCATCATCTTCCTTAAATGGCAGAGAAACACTTAAAGAAATTCTCAACATCCTTAGTCATTCAGGAAATGCAAATCAAAATGACCCGGAGATTTTACCTCACAGCCATCAGAATGGTTAAGATCAAGGGATCATGCATGCTAGAAAGGATATGGAGAAAGGTGAACCCTCCTCCATTGCTAGTCAGAATATAACCTTGTACAACCACTTTGGAAATCAATCTGGCACTTCCTCAGAAAATTCAGACTAATGGTACCCCACAATCCAGCTTGCCACTCCTAGGCACATACCCAAAAGATGCCCCGCCATTGAATAAGGACATTTGCTCAACCATGTTCATAGCAGTTTTATTCATAATAAGCCAGAATCTGGAAACAATCTAGATGTCCCTCAAAGGAGGAATGGGCACAGAAAGTGTGGTACATTTACACAATGGGATTCTCACATTCTTAAGGGCAAAACAAACAGAACTTTCTGTTAGCAACATCTGCTGCTTGCTCAGTCTAACGCGGGTGTTTATAATGCAAGTCCTCACTACACCAGCTGTGAAATGAAGTGGGACAGAGGAAGAGAGACAATGGAAAACCACATCTTGTCACATTTATTGACCTCAGTTTGAAAGTGATCTGGCAAACGTGCGTAAAAGATCAGAACCTGGAGAAGGGCTCCATGGGAGATGCTGCCAGGGCTGCCCTGCTAACCTGGGTTTGTTCATGCTTTTTAGGATGGTAGGAAAGATTCATTGAAGCTGGGGGGTGGTGAGAATTTTGGAAAAACTCTGAATGTTTTATCCTGGTGGGACTCAGCTATTGCTCATGAAGCTCAATATGTTCTGGTTCATTGACCTTGGGGTTAGTAAGTTGGGCTATAGATGAAAGAACACAGAACTTGACCTTCAGAGCCAGGATCTGCCCTGATTTCATCATTTGTTAGCTATGAACTTTGCACCTGTCATTTAATCTTGCAGAAAAGTCTGTATTTCATGGACACAGCGGGAATATGACGGCTGATGACACAAGATAATGTTTGCAAAGTGGCTAGCAAATCACTGTGCTCAGTAGATGCCTGTTCAACATGAACGCTTGGCAAACAGCAAAAACAAATGCTGCAGAAAATGTCAGGGGATGCCAGCAATGAGGCTGTAACTTGGAGGAATAATTAAAAAGCATTCCCCAGAGCACTTTAATTTTTCTCAGTGCAAGGACAGGGTTGACACAGGGGACCCCTTTTTAAATAGGAGATAACAGACAAGGGGAGGGGCTGCCATTGATTACTTCCTTCTCTTTGGACCAAGGGTATTTTATAGATTGGAGCTGACACATGCTCAGGAAACCTAGGCAGATCAACTGCGTGACTCCTAACAGGCCGCTTGTGATTTTAGCTAGAGTAAGCTCAACGTGAATGGCCCCTTTGTGGACTGTTCTGTTCTGTTTTCCTTAGGTGCAAAATGCTAGGCTGGTCAAGATCTAGAAACATGCTGTTCCATTGTAATAGGATATGCATTTAAATGAGAGCTGTGCAGCTTGGAAGAGACTGTGCTAGCATCAGATTCAGCAAGCAGTGGGGAAATCGGCCCAATCCTCTGGACTCGGAGCCTCAAGTTCACAGGGCTGGAGATACTTCTGGCTAAGAGCCACCGACTCCTGGTGTAGAAACCTCATGTCTGCTTCCCCATGGGCAGTAAGCACATTGCAAACAAATCCTCCTATGCCTTCCCTTCCTCTTGAACCTGTCGTTTCTTCACTTAACAGTTTTAGACAGACACCTTCCCAAACCTGGGTATAAACTCAGATTTCCCCCAGAACACCAGGTGCATTGTAGTGATTTTTTTTTCTTACAAGAATTATATTATTATTCAAGTCAGAAATGAAAAACATTATATTTTTTTCCTTTTTTGTGTGTGTGATTCTATTTCAAAAACACATCTTTTCTTTATAGCCTTTAATATTGGGACTTTAACAATGAATTTTAAAAAGCGCAGTATCGGGTAAGGCCCTGGGAACTGTGCTGATAGAAGGGAGGGTGTCTGAGGGTGCTTCTATTTAAAATGTTGTGAAGATAATTTGGTGAAATTCAGAGAACTTTCTAAAGATTTTTCAACTTAGCTATTTAAATACTCACCAAAGATTTTCTGTGGAAAGTGCATAAAATTCTTTAAACAAAGGCCCATTTCTTATTTTAATGCAAATTAGTACAATTTGGAAAGTCTGCCTATATTTCTAAATATAATACACATAAAGTCAGTGGCACTTTTTTTTTTTAAATCCACTCACTTACACTAACCTCTACTTCTGAAAAGCCCTATAGGAATGAATAGATCCTTTTCCTTTAAAAGGCAGGCTCATAAACTGCAAATGTTTAAAGCAAAGATGAAAGTCTGAAAGTATCCAGGAAACAGAATTCCCATGGAAACACCATGGGGAGCTTGAGACATGTCTTGAACTATAGTACAGAAGAATGAGGCTGTAAATACCCCTCCTTCACTTCACCAAGATGGTGGCATTGCAAGAAGCACCTGATGTACCAGCCAGTGCTATGTACATGGGGAACCTAGAGGTCTTTCTGGAGTTGCTGGCTAGTGCCTCATTTACACTAAGATGACCTAACATAAAAATGAAATTTTAGGGTGAAAGTTACAGCTTTGGAAATCCCTAGATAATAGCTGTGGTGACCTCTCCCAAAATGCTATGTAGAAAGCAATGGTGAAAGACAGAGAATGGGTCTTTATTCAACATGGCCACATTGGGAAGCAGAGTAAAAAGTTCAGTGATCCTCAAATCTGTCTTTGGGCCACAATCATGGACTTTAAACAGAGGAAGAGTTTTGAAAAGGGAGCAAGAAGCATGACTAATGAGACATCCTGGTCAAGATGTGTTCGGGTTGATCATTGGCTCTGTTCTTGTTCTTCTCCAGGAGCATTCCTTTTTGTAATAGATTGCTACTTTCCCTTGGAGGGTCATCTCACTATGAGGTTATCAGTCTGTGAGGCTCTGCTCTTTCTGGAATCCAAAGCATCTGCAGATTTCGAAAAATGGCTTAAGACCTTCAGGCGCTTTATTGAGGTCTGGAATAGTAAAGCTTTATTGAGGTCTGGAACACTGTAAAAGCTGGCAGTCTTGCAGGGTGATAATATTGGTTAGCTATAATCTGTTTTTAGAAAGATACTCCTGTGTGATTAAAGTGTCTACCTCCAGTTAAGCAGATGACTCAAAATAAAGGAGATAAGCACAAAATGAAGGCAGGAATGCCAGGCGTTTACTGCTTTTAGTTAGCCTGGAGCAGTCGGCAGTGTCTAAGAACTTCTTAGAGTAAGGTATCACTCTCTGGCTGCATGCATCTATTTGTTCCCTGTTTACTCACCTTCCCTAACTATGACACAGAGGACAGATGTTTGATACTTCTTTAGTTTATCCTCTGGTTCTCTTGGTCCCCTCTAGAAGACCAGCATGGCCATTTCTTTCCCCTTTTGTGTTTTCTTAGTCCTCACAGTAGAGACTAAAGGTGGGAGAAAAAGGGAGAGAAATCTGGGAGGATAAATTTCTTCCATACCACTTTTGGCTTCACACCTCCAGCTGAGGAATTCTGCAGAGCACTGAGATACATATGACCTGTTAATGTACATGGCTTCACAGTCTGGAAGCCCTGCATGCTACTGGACCTGAAAAGACTCAGAGGGCAACTCCCTCCTCAGCCCAAGTGGCACCGCCCTCTCCCTCAGCCTGAAGTTACTGAGGCAACTGCCTACATTTTCAGAACCCGATGTGGCCTTGAGTAGAATTCTAAACCCCTGACAGAGCAGTCAATCTTTAATGGCCCGGGGGATGTAGAGCAGGCTATGAGAATGAAAATTGACTTATAAAGGAAAAAGTCCACTTTGGATGCTGAGAAACGTGTCGTTACCAGTGAGGAGAGGAAGGGGAAATAAGGCTGTAACATGCCAGCCACTTTACAGAAGCTGCTGCAAGAGTGGCTGCAGTGCATCCAGGTAGAGGTTTCCCTGCTGACAGACCATCTACCAAGGCTGGCAAAATATGAGTAGCTACAAAAAAAGCGCCAAGGCTGTCTAGGAAAATATGCAAAGTATACTCATGAACTGTAAAATGCATTTCTGGGTGTGGGGTACCCTGAACAAGATTATGGGTTATATTTAGTGCTATACTCACTGATGAAAACCCTGGGACATAAAGGACTGCTCAAATACCCACACAGCATTATACTATGGCCTTGAAGAGAAGGATAAATGCACAAGCAAGCTTGAAAGTAGGGGTGATTATGAATGTATTTACAGCCATATGCCCCATTCCTCCAGGCACTATCAGAGGATAGTTTCAGTGTATTTGGAATTGTTTGCGTTCTCCAACAATGAATGAAGGAGTAATGGCACAGATGTTCTGAGCACCCTGGCCACCATTCAATGAGCAAGCAGCTCTGGGGTTTCTGTGGAAAACGTTAGGCTTTTCGGGATGTTTTGTAAATTTCTTCTAATGGACTGAGGTAGTCAGCTTAAGCATCAGTTGGCACTAAGTGTTACCTGACTTAAGATGGCGCCTTCCTCTCTCTGATTGTCTGGTTAGACTGTTCTACTTCAGTGTGCCTTAAGAGATGAGAAGAAAATAGCCCGAGAAGCCCCAAGGTTTAAAAAGCCAGTGTTGATGATCTTGCTCTATTTGTAGAGCTCCAAGTTCCAGCACTCCAACTTGTGATGAGTGGGTGTGGCAGAACTGAACACAGTGGGGTTCCCTAAGTGGACAGTCTACTGCTATGGTCCTGGACTCACTGTAGGGCAGTCAGTTTGGTATCCTAGCCTCTAATCACAGCCATCTAGCAAAGTATCTGAATAACGGATTCTGTGCCTCCTAATTCCTGCACCTCAAATTTCATAAAGGGAGTATCTACGTAAATTTCCGCTGATTATCTGGTTTGCCAAAGATGAAAAGTATGGAAAGTGGCCCTCTCAACTGTTTGTGAAGAGGATTTGAGACTTTTTTTTTTTTTTTTTGGAATTTGGGTAGGTGAGTAGGGAATAAGCCAGTGAGATGCTCTGTGACTCTCAGAGCTGTTCACCGGCTTTAATTGCAAAGAAGAATCTCTGTGCAATTGATATATGATTGGACAGAGAAAAGCAGTTTTCTCCAGGGGAGAGTCACTAGGTCCATCAACCACACTCCAGGGCAGGTCATATGCCCCAGGGTAGAACAACAATACTAAAAGGGCTCCATGTTTTAGTTTGTTTTGTTTTTATGTGCTTTTGCTTTGTTTCGGTATTTTTTAGTCTTACTATTTTTTATTTGTTTGTTTCAATTTCTGTTTTTGAGATAGAGAGAGAGAGAACACATGAAGTTGAATGGGTAGGAAGGGCAGGGTCCAGGAGGAATTGTAGGAGGAGGAATAATATGATAAAATATATTGTATGAAAATGTTTAAATAATAATAATTTAAAACAAACAAAGATGGTCTCACATTACAGAATAGATTCCATCTTGTGGTGCACCATGTAGAAGATTCAAGTGGTCAAGTGCTTCCACACATGGGGTTGTATGGAGCTAGGAACAGGACTGTGCCAGACCCAGGAAGGCATGGGGGAAGTGCTGGTGCTGCCTCCTGTTTGCCTTTCACTTTCCACCGAAGCCAGCCTACCCAAACGCTGTGGGGTGTAGCTCTATGTAATGAAAATATGGAACCTGAGATTGATTCCTTGAGAAACTGTGAGAGCATTGCTGATAAGGGAGCATATGAGGCTCTGTGTTCAGGTCACAGACTGGTTTTACATCGTCATTGGACACAAATGATAATTGTAGCCTAAAAGGGAGGAATAGTTGTAGAACATTCACATTTCACTATTTTTTTTTCTAAGAGTTCAGCCTGGGACACTAAACCTGTTAGAAGAAAAAGTAGGAAGAGCCTTGAATTCATTGGCACAAGAGACAACTTCCTGAACAGAACACCAACAGCACAGGCTCTAAGATGAAAGATCAATAAATGTGACCTCATGAAACTGAAAAGCTTCTGTAAAGCAAAGGACACTGTCATCAGAATGAATTGACAGCCTACAGATTGGGAAAGGATCTTCACAAACCCTGTATCTGACAGAGGGCTAATATCCAGAATATATAAAGAACTTAAGAAGTTAAACAACAAACCAAGTAATCCAATTAAAAAATGGGGTACACAAAATAGCTAAGATCAAAAACTCTAGTAACAACGCATGCTGGAGAGGTTGTGGAGAAAGAGGAACCCTCCTCCATTGATGGTGGGAATGCAAACTTGTACAACCACTCTGGAAATCAATTTGGCGCTTTCTTAGACAATTAGGAATAGTGATTCCTCAAGACCCAGCTATACCACTCTTAGGCATATATCCAAAAGATGCGCAAGTACACAACAAGGACATTTGCTCAAGTATGTTCGTAGCTGCTTTATTTGTAATAGCCAGAACCTGG
>JAQQSO010003232.1:0-13718 GCA_028658305.1 Pachyuromys duprasi
GATGGAAGGGGAGAAGATCCTCCCCCATTGGTGGACTTGGAGGGGGCAGGGAGGAGATGAGGGAGGGTTGGGGAGGGGGGGAGGGAGTGGGCGGGCTGGGCATGGGATGCAAAGTACCTAACCTGTGATTGATAACAAAAAAATAAATAAATAAATTTATAAAAAAAAAAACTCAGAAAATACTAGAGTTGAAGTCATGTCTTCCTGTAAAGGGACAAATTAGGGCCATTTTTTCCTAGGTTCAGGTATATGAACAGTGAGATGCCCCTGTAGCAATTGTCCAAAAGAGGTTCAGCTAGGTCTCTGGTTTTATAAGAATATAAAATGCATGGGGTTATGGAAACTTTCACCAATGTTCCAAAAAGGTCTATGAGGGTAGGTGACATTTAACAGAGTAGCACTCCCTGCATGGAGCTGCTGACTGAGCTACATATGAACCTGCAGGCATGTATCTTCAGTGGCACGTGTGTTTGAAATAGCAGGAACACGGAACACCTGCCACCAAACATAGACAGCTGAAGAGAGATGCTGCTTGTGTTTCCAATGGCAGGGTCAAGCCGATCCGGGCTCAGATGCCACCATCGCCCACCCTGAAGGCTGGACAGGTAGCCATGAGGCTTACTATCTTTTTCCTGCTATGTGGCATCCTTCCTTTGTTCCATTCATTCCTGGCTATGCCCCAAATCTTCTCCTTTAGAATGGGAAGGTTGATTCTTTGTCATTGTATATTGGAAGCATAAAACTTTCTAAAGATTTATTTTCTTATGTTCATGCATATTTCTAGGAGAGAGAGAAAATGCCACATATGTACGGGTACTGGTAGATTCCAGAAGAGTTACAAATCATAACTGGAGTTACAAGCACTGTGCAGTGTAGGAGAAACTCAGGTCCTTTGAAAAAGCAGTAAGCACTGTTAGCCACTGAACACTCTTTCCATCTCTTATAACATTTTAAGTAAAATACTACTGTTAATTTGTTGAGAATTTCATACAATATCACCTAATAGTATTTACACTCTAGTACTGCCTAGCTCATCCCAAATCCATCCTCCACCTCCACATCCCTTCTTTTTTTAATTTTTTTTATTTTATTAAATGCAGTTTATTCACCTTGTAGCTCCCTCCCTCCTAACCTCCCAACACCACCCTTCCTCCTCATTCTCCACTCATGCCCCTTCCCCAGTCCACTGATAGGGGAGTCCTTCCTCCACTTCCTTCTGATCTCAGTCTATCAGGTCTCATCAGGAATGGCTGAATTTTCTTCCTCTGTGGCCTGGTAAGGCTGCTCCCCCCTCAGGGGGAGGTAATCAAAGAGCAGGCCAATCAGTTCATGTCAGAGACAGTCCCTGTCCCCATTACTATGGAACCCACTTGGACACTGAACTGCCACGGACTACATCTGTGCAGGGATTCTAGGTTATCTGCATGAATGGTCCTTGGTTGGAGTATCAGTCTCAGAAAAGACCCCTGTGCCCAGATTTTTTTAGTTCTGTTGCTCTCCTTGTGGAGCTCCTGTCTCCTCTAGGTCTTACTAATTCCTGCTTCTTTCATGGGGTTCCCTACATTCTGCCCAAAGGTTGGCTATAAGTCTCAGCATCTGCTTTGATACCCTGCAGGGTAGAGTCTTTCAGAGGTCTTCTGTGGTAGGCTCCTGTCCTGTCCTGTTTTCTCCCTCTTCTGATGTCCATCCTCTTTGCCTTTCTGAATGGGGATTGAGCATCTTAGCCAGAGTCGTCTTCCTTGGTTAGTTTCTTTAGGTATACAGATTTTAGTAGGTTTATCCTATATTGTATGTCTAATATCCACTTATGATTGAGTATATACCATATGTTTCTTTCTGCTTTTGGGATACCTCACTTAGGATGATCTTTTCCAATTCCCATCATTTGCCTGCAAATTTCATGATTTCCTTGTTTTTTTTTATTGCTGAGTAATATTCATATGGGTAGATGTACCACAATTTCTGTACCCATTCCTCAACTGAGGGACATCTGGGTTGTTTCCAGCTTCTGGCTATTACAAATAAAGCTGCTACAAACATGTTTGAGCAAATGTTCCTTGTTGTATACTTGAGCATCTTTTGTATATATGCCTACGAGTGGTTTAGCTGAATCTTGAGGTAGCACTATTCCTAATTGTCTAAGAAAGTGCCAGATTGATTTCCAAAGTGGTTGTACCAGTTTGCACTCCAATCAGAATGTTCCCCTTTCTCCACATCATCATCAGCATGTATTGTCACTTGAGTTTTTGATCTTGACCATTCTGATGGGTGTCACGTGAAATCTCAGGGTCATTTTGATTTGCATTTCCCTGATGAGTAAGGATGTTGAGCATTTCTTTAAGTGTTTCTCTGCCTTTCAATTCTCCTCTATTGAGAATTCTCTGTTTATCTCTGTACCCCATTTTTTAATTGGATTATTTGATTTGTTGCTGTTTAACTTCTTGAGTTTTTTATATTTTCTAGATAATAGCTCTCTCTCAGATATAGGGTTGGTGAAGATCCTTTCCCAATCTGTAGGCAGTCGTTTTGTTCTGATGACAATATCCTTTGCTTTACAGAAGCTTTTCAGTTTCATGAGGTCCCATTTATTGATTGTTGATCTTAGAGCCTATGCTATTGGTGTTCTGTTCAGAAAGTTGTCTCCTGTGCCAATGAGTTCAAGGCTCTTCCCCACTTTTTCTTCTAACAGGTTTAGTGTGCCTGGTTTTATATGGAGGTCTTTGATCTACTTGGACTTTAGTTTTGTGCAGGGTGATAAGTATGGATCTATTTGCATTTTTGTACATGTAGACATCCAGTTAGACCAGCACCATTTGTTGAAGATGCTATCTTTTTTCCATTGCATGGTTTTGGCAACTTTGTCAAAATCTGGTGTCCATAAGTGTGTGGGTTGATATCAGGGTCTTCTATTGGATTCCATTGATCCACCAGTCAGTTTCTATGCCAGGATCATGCAGCTTTTAGTATTGTTCTATAGTACAGCTTGAGCTCAGGGATGGAGAAACCTCTAGAAGATCTTTTATTGTAGAGGGTTGTTTTAGCAATTCTGGGTGTCTTGTCATTCCAGATGAAGTTGAGAATTTTTCTTTCAAGGTCTGTAAAGAATTGTCCTTCTTTTACTAACCACTTAGCTCAATGTGTGGTACCCAAAGGAAGTATATGACAGGGGTTCACAACTCTGAGACTGCAGTGAGTCTTAGAAAGACCTCAGACTTTTGAACAATGTTGAAAACTTAAAAACAATTAAAGGAGGAAGAACAAGAGGTTAATGGGGGATGGATATGATCACAGGGCATTATATACATATAGGAAATGTCAGAATGAAACCTATTATTTTATGTAATTAATCCATCCTAATAAAAGGGTGGACATGTAAAAAATAGCTATGAAAGTCTTAAACATGAACTAAATGCATTTGTGTTATGGGTTGTCTGTGAGCATGAAGAAAAAATGGTGAAAGGTCATGGTTTGAATACGAAATATTCTCTGCAGACTCCAGTATTTGAACATTTGATCTCCAATAAGTAACACTGTTTTTGGATATTGAGGATAATAGAACATGGTGTCCAGCTGGTAGAAGTAGGTACTAGGGGAGGGCCTTTTGGGTTACACATACTTTTTCTTCCATTGGCATTCAGCCACAATGAGCACAAGTATCCACAACATGCTTCTTTATCACAGAGGCCCCTACCATGCCTTCCCTGCCATGATGGACTGAAATCCCTCTGAAACCATGAGCAAAAATAAACCTTCCCTCCTATGTGTTGCTTCTATCAGCTGTCTCATCATGGCAACAAGTGAAGAAACTAATAAAGAAGGTCATGGTAGCATACAACTTTAATTCCAGCACTCTGGCTGCAGGGGCAGGCAAACCTCTGGGAGTTCAAAGCTAGACTTGTCCACATGATGGTTTCCAGACCTGCTAAGGTTAATGAAAATCTGTTTCAAAAAAATGAACTCATGCAGGCAAGCAGTGTTCAGTACTTATTCTTGGTTCTGTGATAAGTTCTACCTTAGAAGCATGGCTTAGTTTTCCTGAGGTCCAGTTTCCTCAGCAGCCCAAAAACAATGATAGCAATATAATGTGTTTCCTGAAACTAGGGAAATGGTTAGGAGATAAAAAACACAAGCACAATACCTTAGAAAGAGAACATTATTGGGGAAAAAAACTTTATTTCCCACTTTAATTTTTGGGTTTAGCATTTTTAAATCTCTAATCAGTAGACAACCCCTCTTCAAGCTGTGTTTGTCAATAACCAAATTTTCACCTAGCATCTGTTTTGTGTTTTTATCTGTTGGTTTCATTTTATCTGGCATCTGTTTTGTCCTCTTTACTAATTGGTTCAGAACAGAACCGTGAAAGAGTAGTATTACTAATCAGATAATTAAAGCCCTCCTTCACACTAGCTGTTCGGACTCAGTGAAAGTTAACCATCACCTTTGCTTTGGAAGAGTTTAGTGGGACCCTTTTTATCAGTACGATCTCAAACCCCAGTAAAACTACAGACCTAAAAACAGCTTCGTATTACTATAATAAAACATCTGACATAATTAATCTATAAGGTAAAAAGGTTTATTTGGCTCTTGGTTTTGGAAACTCCTGTCTAAACCTGGGAGAACTCATCACTCTGGACCCCTGAAGGGTGTGCCAGAAGGTACTAGTGAGGGTATTCTCTAGAGCTAACTGTCTGTGTCAGGATACAAACAGCAAGTACATAAGTACTTCGGTCCGCTATCACTATCCTCTTCAAGGACATGCCACATGACCTGAAGACCACCCAAAAGGCTCCAATCCTAAACATCCAACACCCGCACCCTAAGGCCCAAATATTCAACACATAGATCCTTTCAGGACATTCAGCATCCAAAGTATTGGACACAGACAAGATTAAATAGTTGTACTACAACTCACAGGACCAGCCTGGTTTCTATCTTAACTTAATGAGCATTGGCTTCCTCAGCTCTTTGAATCATTGTTTCATCATCTGCAATGAAAAAGATTGAATTGTCAAGTCCTTCCAACTCCAATAAACCATAGCTATACTTCTCAAAAGCTATATAGCAATCTATGCTGTGAACCTACAATCATATATGTGCACAGTCCCCAAATAAATGGGCATGCACTTGGTTTTGAAGCTTTCACCACCCAGAGGGTAACAACAGATAATTTTTTTACATACATGAGTATAAGTTGGAAATTTCAATGACTCAATATAGATTTTCCTACTATGAAATCCTGGAGTCAAAGGCTGTTTGTATTTTTAAATTGACATTGTCATGTGACTATTCAAAAAAGACTGCAACATTCACAACCTCAATACATTGCATGGGAATACACATATCTTACATATTGAGCGACAACAAATGCTATCTTTCCAATTATCTGAACATTGAGAAGCAACATCTTATGGCGGTTTTCATGATTTCCCCGGATGCTGTTGGGTTTGACTTTTTTCATGTCCTTGTTGGACATTTGAGCTTGAGTTATGGAACATGTAGTCCTGCTTTTTGTTTTGTTTTGTTTTCTGGTTTTCCTTTTGCATTGTTTGTACCATTTAATGCTTTTTACTTTTGATTTTTTTGAGACAGGTTTTTACTGCCTAGCCCCATTTCGTGCATTTTAAAAGCTCTCAGTTTATTAAAATATGAATCTCTCATCATCCTTAGTCATGTTCTGTAATGTTGCCACTCATTTATATTCCCTACTATACTTATTTATATGTCACTGAAGGTTTAACATCAGCTCTAATATGAACTTAGAGACAGCTAAACTTATGGAAATTTTATTCATTTTTGTGTTTAAAAGCATTTCCTAGTGTCTTTACTTTTGTTGGAGGATGCTTTCCTTTGCTTTCTGAGTGGTTAATGATAATACAGTGAATAATGGTAATATAGTAAATAATGATAACATAGTGAATGGTTGCATTGCAAGCTTATTCTAAGGCTCAGTAAACTTTCTTACTAATGATTTTGAAGTATCTTGTCACCTTGTCAAGGAAAATATCACACAGTGAGGATATGATATGGTATCCCTTTATTTTCCTATTTTTTCTTTCCATTTTTATTTTAATTTTTATTGATTACACTTTATTCATGTTTTATCCCCCCTGTGGCCCCCTCCCTCCTCCCACCCCAATCCTACCCTCCCACCCTCTTCTCCGCACAATCCCCTTCCCAAGTCTACTGATAGAGTAGGTCTTCCTCTCCTTCCTTCTGATTAAAGGGTATTTAAGCTACCTCTAGAAGCATTGTAGGAGTAGCTGTTGTATCACATGTCTGTCAGCAGGTAACAGAAAGGAGAGAGGTGATGTCTATGCTCAGTGTTCTGACCTGTGACCATCTGAATGATTAGCAGCCTAACACTTTGTGGAAAAAAAAAAAAAAAAGCAAGCCTCAGACAACCACTAATCCAGCACCCTGCAGACAAGGACTGGTTCCCAGGGCCAAGAACAAGTCAAGCTTACCCTGCCCCTAGCCAGCTTCAGTACTCAGGAAAGCGAGCTCTCCTAACATTGCCCAGGAAGCACAGTATAGCTGGCCCTAGTTAGGGGAGTTGTAAGTGAGCCAGCTCTGAAGGCATAAGCATGAGGGAGCTAGCCCTGCTACTTGTCTCCTGTGCTGTGGGACAGATGAGGGAGAGATAGCGCCCTCTTTACATCCTCCCTCACTACCTGTCCCTGTTCATGAGTGCAGGAGAGTTGGCCCTGCTCTTCACCCGCTACAGCGCTTGAGTTAAGATGGCCTGCACTCTATCTGAGCAGCACAATAGAGCTGACTTGGTGGGGGGGGAGGGGCAAGCTGACCCTGAGGATGTGAGTGTGGGAGAATTGCCCCATCACTTGTCTAACATGTGGTGACTTAGATGAGGGAAAGATGCTCCTCTCATCCCTTGACACCTGCAGCAGGCAGGAGAGCTGGCCTCGAGGTCATCAGAGAAGGAAAGCTGTCCCTGCAGCATGCAGAAGAGTGGGCCCTGTACCTTGCCTGGGCAGCATAGTAGGACTGGCCCTAGATCTGGGGCTTGTGGGTGAGCTGGTCTTGAGGACATAAGCATGGAAGATCGAAACCTGTCTATTGTCCCGTGTGTGGTGGCATGCATGGAGGAAAATGAGATCCATTCCCCTCTCTCTTGCTCTAACCACCTGTGGCCAGCTGAAAAACTGGCCTCCCTGGGGTCAGCAGAGGAAGAGAACTATCCCTGCCCCTCATGAGCTGCAGCACTCAGAAAAGCAGGCTCTGCACCTTGCCTAAGCAGCACAGTAGAGATGATCCTTGGGGCAGGGGTGTAGGTGGGCTGGTCCCCAGGGTGTGAGTAGGGAGAGCTGTTCCCAACACTTGTCTGTCATGCAGTGACAGGAGCAAGGGAAATGTGCCTTCCCCACCCTCTGCCCAAGGCAGGCAGAAGAACTGGCCCTGGGGTCATGAAAGCAGAAGAGCTATACCTCTCCCTCACCTGTTGCAGCACACAGGAAAGCAGGCATTGCACCTCCTCTGGGCAGCACAGTAGAGCTGGCCCTGTTGTAGAGAGTTGCTAGTAAACTGAGGGCATGAGATTTTGAGAACTGGCTCTGCTCCTTGCTGGTAGTGACACTGAATGTACCAGCTGGGGCAGGGCAGGAGAGCTAGCTCTGGTGGTTCGGGTGCAGGAGAGCTGGTAGTCTGATTGGCTCAGATCCCTCTCAAGCCCAGATCCAGGGCTTTGAATTGGTCTACCCCAACATCTACCCCATGAATGAATTTCTGCAGTGAGTGAAGGGGTTGGTCCTACAGGTTTACAACTACTGAACCTCCATGACACAGAATAGCAGCAGGATAGCCAAGAGGAGTGCTGGTGAGGTTTCAGTGTAGATGCGGAAGAAATCAGAGGTCTCATGACAGACCAGCAACTCACTGCAATGAGCACTGTAAACAAAGAAGTGGGGACAAAAAAAAGAATGCTGTAAGACATGCTGTGATATAATGCAGCTTCCACAGTGAGAGTCTTTGTTGTTGTTGTTGTTGTTGTTGTTGTTGTTGTTTTGGCCAGGGAGGTTGCAAGGGTGGCGGGCAGGTGTGAGGGGAGGAGAAAATGAGTAGAATTGGGTGCATGATTCACCGAGAATCAATAAAACATATTTAAACTGTATTTAATATTCTCTTAATGCATTCCCCATGTTGAAATTACTCTAAGATAATATGGAACAATAACAAACATTATTTATTGCTATTTTAATAGAAATTTCAATGGTATTTATCAAATTCTTCTCAATGTATTAATAAGCAGACTTTTTCTACTAAATTTTCTGCTGTTAAATAACCTTTGGGTCCCTGGAAGGAAAATATCTCTGATCGTTGCATGTATTGTTAGAAATATCTCACTCTTCTAATTGCTAGTATTTTATTCAGAATTTTTGCTTTTTCTCCACACTCCTTTGCTTGCAAATTGTTCATTGCAATGAGTCCTTGATCTGATACAAAGCCTCTGGGTTCTGCTACTCTACCAATACTGAAATTTCACTGAGACTCCTCTTGGATATCCTGTTGTTGCCTTGTGTCCTGATAAAAATTTTCTAAATAGAGATTCCCTTCTCTCAGATACCTCCAGCTTATGTTAACGTGGCAAAATAACAATAATAATAATAAATAACCAACACAATTAAGATAGGCTTTCACCAGCATATCAAGTAATATACTCTTTCCTATAAATAAAGAGAAACAAATAGATATTGAAAAAATATGGAGATATGAAGAAAGCAAAAGTTGAAATAACGTTGCCATAGTTTTAGGAATGCTGGTCCTGCCAGAAGAAACAAGAGAGCATCCTTCCCCAGATGTGTGAGGATGCCTGACTCTGCCACCGTTCTTCATACGGGGGTTGCATTCTCTAGAAATATGAAAGAAGAAAGCTGTTGTCTTGAGCAGCACAGTCTGTGGGCATTTGTTATGTTAGTGCTGGGAAGTTAATAAAGTGTCTCAGAATTAGATATTAAATTCTACCACCTAGAAAGCTGAGGCAGGAGGGTTACCATGAGTTTAGGGATCATCATGAGATACATAGTGGGTTCTAGACCACCTAGAGTATGAACTAAGATCATATCTCAAGAAATATGAACATCTCATATCCATATTCATGGCCACTCAAATGGCCATGATTAAATTTAGTGATTCACATACACAACAAAAAAGGAATGAAAGTCGAAGGGGAGAGAGAAAATCGACAGGAGGCAGAGGACAAGAGGAGTAGGAATGATAGTCAAAATGATGCATTTTACAGACTCTGAAGTTGTCAGGAACAAATTTAGTGAATTTTAAAACTTCTGATAAGTTACTAAGATGCTTGGATGTATGGGGAAAAATAAGATTCTGATAACAGCAGGTTTTTTGAACCATCGGTAGCCCCCATTCGTGGAATCCCAGACTCACAATTTTGCTTCTGTCTGCTTTCTTCTTGTGTGTGAATACACAACAGTCACAACACCCAAAAACTATTGTTTGTGTGTTGCAATAATAAAAATATTTGTATTTGTGTCCAATAAAATGGATATGTGATATCCTTTGCATTGCCTTTTAATTGTATTGCAATTACTCTTTTTGTTTCTTTATTTATACAATAGTCACTTAAGACTATGCTTAGTAACAGAATAAGAAATTAGGACTCTACCTAGCAGTGTATCAAAGCAAATATTAAGACACATAACCAAACCTTTAGCAAAGTCCAGGGAATCATATGAAAGAACGGGGAGTTAGTATGACCTGGAGAGGACAGGAGCTCTGCAAGGACCAAATATAGCAGGGCACAGGGGTCTTTTATGAGACTGTTTCTCCAACCAAGGACCATGTATGGATATAACCTAGAAACCCTGCTTGAATGTAGCAAATGGTAGCTCAGCATCCAAGTGGGTACCCTAGTAAGGGGAACAGGGACTATTTCTGTCGTGAACTCAATGGCTGGCTCTTCGACACCCCGCCCCCTGAGGGAGGAGCAGCCTTGCTAGGCCACAGAAGAGGACATTACAGCCAGTCCTGAAGAGACCTGATAAGCTAGAGTTAGATGGAAGGGGAAGAGGTCCTCCCCTATCAGTGGACTTGGAGAGGGGCAGGAAGGAGATGAGGGAGGGAAGGGGGGGCTATGGCTGGGATACAAAATACATAACCTGTGATTAATATAAAATAAAAATGTTAATAAAAAAAAAGAAATTAGGTGAATGTGGTGGTGAATGCCTTTAATTCCAGCACTCAGAAGGCAGAGGCACTCTGAGCCCTGTGAGTTTTAAGGCAGCTTGATCTACAAGCAAGTTCTAGGACAGCCAGGGAAACACAGTGAGACTGTGTCTCAAAACCAGAAATCAGTAAGTAATTAATGTTTATTTTTACATTCAGTGTATTAAGTCATGATTAAGAAGGTAAAATAAGACATCTGCACATCTTTGATTTATAACTATTTTCTTTGCATCTTAATTTACTATCGATTTTTGTAAACATTCCAAAAATATATTGCATATCTCATTAGTCATGTGTATTATTCATATCTATAAATCGGGTGTCAATAAATGGCTATGTTCTTGAGAAGCCTTTATTGACCTTACCTGTATATTTCTGAAAAACAAGGTCAGAGTTCCTCCAATATTGCTTCGTTTAACAAACCTCCCTGACATGCGTTAGCATCTCTTAATTGTAATGTTAGGACTTAGGCTTGAAGACTTATAAATCACATGTTTTCCTCATGGCATAGAGCTTCTGTCACACTCATGACAGGTTCTGCTGCTCCATTCTCTAAAGCTTCCACATTTTTCCTGTGTTTTGCATTTCTTTATACTGTTTTCATATTTGGAGGAGAATGTCTTCTGCTCATTCTGCTAGGCCAGTAGTTTCGTCAACATTTACCTGTGGACAATTTTCATTCTAAACCGTGGTGCCCTTGAATCACCCTGAGTGCGCTGCCTACTCTTCTGTGCCAGGTGTCATGTATCTCCTTCACAGATGCATTGTGACTGTGCCCTGTGCCCTGCCTGACCTTGCCATCTCTCATGTGGACATGCTGGTTTGTGGATCTTGTTGTTGTTATTTTACATAATTGGGACACATATGCTATTGGAACAAACATACCAGGTACCATTCGGTAACAGGAAAGGACAAAAGGACCCTTCCTGTAATAACTAAACCCATATTTTTCGATATTCCTTGCCATCTCAGTTGTCATGAAGACTCTGCACACACACACATGCATGCATGCACACATGCGAACAAACACATGCCTGTGTGCGTGGTGGTAAGAGAGAGTTCTTTTCAGAATTCAAAAATCTCTTTGTACTAAGTTCTTCCTGGTATCCTTATTCTACAATCCCTGCCTCGAGAGTCTCTTTCACTGATATGTAGACCTTTAACCCATCATAATACAAAGCTCAAGGCTTCTACTTACCAACCTGCTGGTGCCAAGCAATTATTCCCAAGAACAGGAGTAAATGTGTTAGATTGGTCCATACTGCCATATTTCCACACCCCTTACCTTAATCAGTATCAAACCTTGCAATCTAGTAAGGCTATTCCCTTTACTCAAGGAAGCAAGTACTACTGAAAATTAGGAACTTTGGAGTCAGACATCTTTGATCAAATCTTCCCCTTATAATTCCACCTTTGTATATGTTACCTAATCAACTGTTTCTTCAAGCCTCGGTTCTTCATTTATGAAATGGCAGTAATTATGAAGAGCAATTGCACATGTATATTTAATTGTATATTCAATTGTATATGTTATATTGATGTTGCATATTTAAAGACATTTCCACAATGCACAGGAGATTTAGTCATTGCACAAATATTACTCATTTTCCTTCGTAATTTTATTTTCAAGAAGTGAAGTTTGACCAGTTGGCAACCTTCTTGCTTTACAATTTCATCAACTGTCTGTTTCAATCACCATTACTTACAACTGTTCCTACTCAATCCATCATCTTGAAGTATCTAGGTTAACAGTCAATATTTTAACCCTCTTTGGGTCTCAGTAGTCACTATGCATTATGAACCATCAAAACCACGTTTTAAAATTGGGGAAGTTTCATCACTGACCTCAGTAAAATGAAAAAACCAAACTGGGCAAGAGTGGGCAGAAATCAGCTCTGGCAACAAAGCTGAAGGCATTAAGAACATAATTACCCTTTTAAAGGTTATCGCATAATTGAATCTCTAATTTTACTTGAATGTAGATTAATCCACTCCACTGAGGTCTCCAAGAAAAAGCACTATCCCCAGAGCTCTACAGGAGAGGCCAAAAGAAATTTTAATTGCAACAAATTACATGAAAAGATTCTACCTGATGAAAGAGAGAAATTCATGGCGTAATTTTTTATATAATTAAAGTAACAGACATTAAAAGCCTCTTAATAAAGGCCCTAAAATCCATGCTTTGAGGAATGATTACAATGTCCACATTTTTAGAATATCCATTCTACAGATATGTTGAGATCACATACATGTTAATCAGCTTGATTATGACAATTATCTCTTAATGTAGTAAAATATCCAATTGTACCTTAAATTCACATTTTATCATTTATACGCTATAATTTAGCAAAGCCAAATAAGGAATAGGGGTGATTATTGACACACAGGAATGTGTTAGCATAGCTTTACAGAACTAAGCTGACTGGAAACACCCAGCCTCAGAAGGTTACATACTGAGTGACTCTATTTGAAACCACGTAAAATCACAGATTCGTAGGATAGTACACAAGAGGGTGGCCAGAGGAAACATAGTGGGTGGGGTTTGTAAGAAAGTGGGTATGGGAGGACAGCAGGAAGGATCCTTATGATGATGAAACATCCATAACCTGTTTAGTGATACTACTGTATTACCTTAATTTCCTGTTTTTATATTATCTTATTAATTTACTATCTGCTGTTGCCACTAGGTAACAGTGGATATAAGATTCACAGGACTTCTAGGACTTCTCTGTATTTTTTCTTTGGAACTACATGTGAATCTACAATTACCTCAAAATAAAAAAGTATAGAGCAAGTTGTTCAGTTTCGATGTGTGTGTAGGCTTTTTGCTATTTCTGTTGTTGAGCTCCAATTTTAGTCCATTGTGATCAGATAGGATACACGGGATTATTTCTTTTTTTTTCTTTTTTTTTAATTTATTTATTTTTATCTCAATCACAGGTTGGATACTTTGCATCCCAGGCGTAGCCCCTTCCCTCAGTCCCTCCTACCCTCCCACTCCCTCCCTCATCTCCCTCCTCCCCGCCCCCTCCAAGTCCACCAACAGGAGAGGACCTCCTCCCCTTCCATCCAACCCCAGCTTATCCTGACTCCTCAGGGCTGGCTGCAATGTCCTCCCCTGGGATCTAGCCAGTCTGTCACTCCCCAGCTTGTATGGGGGAGGGTCAAAGAGTCAGCCATCAAGATCATGACTGAAACAGTCCCTGTTTCCCTCACTAGGGTCTTCAGTCCTACACCGAGCTATCATGGGCCGCATCGGTGCGGGGTTTCCAGGCCACATCCACACATGATTCTTGATTGTAGAAACCGTCTCATACAAGACCCCTGTGCCCTGCTCAGTTTGGACTTTGTGGAGCTCTTGTTCTCCCCAAGTCTCAACAACCTCCCCCAGATCTATCGTTACTTCTCGCCCTCTGTCAGAGGCTTGATCTCGAGTCTTAATATCTGCTCTGATACATCGCTACATTGACCACCCCCCCCCCCGCAGAGGTCCTCTTTGGCATGATCCTGTTCTGTTG
>JAQQSO010003233.1:0-13718 GCA_028658305.1 Pachyuromys duprasi
TTTTTTTTTCAGTTAATTTTATATCTAGACACTTTGCTGACTGCATTTATCAGCTAGGATTTTTGTGGTAGAATTTTGAGGGTCACTCATGTACACTAGCATCTACAAATAATGATAAGTAGATGTCTTCCTTTCTGAATCCCCTTGATCTCCTTTAGTTGTCTTATTATTCTAACTAGGATTTCAAGTACTATGTTAAAGTGATATGGAGAGAGTGGGCACCCTTGCCTTGTCCCTCATCTCAATGGGATTGATTTAATTTTTCTCTCGGTTTAGTGTGATGTTGGCTATAGGCTTGCTGTGTATTGTCTTTACTATTTTTAGTTATGTGCCTTGTATCCCTGACCTCTCCAAGTCTTTAAACATGAATGGATGTTGGATTTTGTCAAATAGTTTTTTGGCATCTAAGGAGATGAGCATATGGTTTTTCTCCTTCATTTTGTTTATATTGTGGTTTACATTGACGGAGTTCCTTATATTGAACCACTCTGCATGGTTGGGATGAAGCCTACTTGATCATGGTGAATGATATCTTTTATGTTTTCTTGGATTTGGTGTGCAACAATTTTATTGAGTACTTTTTCATCAATGTTCATAAGAGAGATAGGTCTGAAGCTCTCTTTTTTGTTGGGTCTTTGTGTGGTTTAGGTATCAAGGAGACCGTTGCATCATAGATTGAATTTGGTAATGTTCCTTTTGTTTGCATTTTGCAGAATAGTTTGAAGAGAAATGGAGTTAGCTCTTCCTTAAAGGTGTGGTATAATTCTGTGCTAAAACCATCTTGCCCTGGGTTTTTGTTGTTGTTGTTGTTTTGTTTTGTTTTGTTTTGTTTTTAAAGGGAGACTTTTGATGACTGCTTCTATTTCCTTGGGGAAGTATAGGACAATTTAATCTCTTTAACTGGTCTTTATTCAGCTTTGGTAAATGAAAACTATCTATTTCATTTAGATTTTCCAATTTTGTGGCATATGTGCTTTTGCAGTAAGACCTAAGGATTGTTTGAATTTCCTCAGTGTCTGTTGTAATGACCCTCTGTTCATTTCTAATTTTGATGATTTGGATAGTTTCACTCTGCCTTAAGTTTGGCTAAGGGTTTATATATCTTGTTGATTTTCTCAAGTAACCAGCTCTTGGTTTCATTGATTATTTGAGTTTTTTTCTTTGTTTCTAATACATTGATTTCAGCTTTGATGTTGATTATTTCCAATAATCTACACCTTTTGGGTTTGTCAGCTTCTTCTTTTCCCATGGCTTTTAGGTGTGCCAATAAGTGCTTGTATGAGATATCTCAAACTGATTTCAGGAGGCACTTACTGCTATGAACTTTCTTCATGGCACTGCTTTCATTGTTTCCTATAAGTTTCAGTAAGATGTGCCTTCATTTTTACCGAATTCTAGAAGTCTCTCATTTCTTTTTTTCATTTCTTCCTCTAATATGCTGTCATTCAGTAGAAAGTTGTTTAGTTCCCATGTGTATGTAGGCTTTTGTCATTTCTGTTATTGTTGATGTCTAATTTTAGGCCTTGGTTGTGTGGTGGGATACAAGGGATTATTTTGATCTTCTTGTATCTGTTGAAGCTTGATTTGTGCCCAAATATATGATTAACTTTTGAGAAGGTTCCAAGAGGTGCTGAAAAGAAGTTATACTCTTTTGAGTTTGGGGGAAAAGTTCTATTGACATCTATTAGGTCCAATTCATTTTGGACCTCCATAAGTACCATTATTTCCCTAGTTAGCTTCTGTCTAGATGATCTGTCCCTTGGTGAGAGTGGAGTGTTGAAGTCTCCCACTTTTAAAGTGTTGGGAACAATGTGTGATTTTATCTTTAATAATGTTTCATTTACAAATGCAGGTGTTTCTGTATTTGGGGCATAGATGTTCAGTATTGTGATGTCCTCATGGAGGATTTTTTCTTTCATGAGAATGAAATGCCCCTCCTCAACTTTTTTGATTAATATTGGTTGAAGATATATTTTATTGCATATTAGGATAGCTAATCCAGCTTGTTTTCTGGGTCTATTTGTGTGAAAAATATTTTTTTCTAACCCTTTACTCTGTGGTAGTATTTATCTTTGTTGCAAAGGTATATTTTTTGGATGCAGCAGAATGTTGGATACTGTTTCCACAACCATTCTGTTAGTCTGTGTCTTTTTACTGGAAAGTTGAATGTGTTGATATTGATGGATAATTGTGACCAATGAATGTTAGTGCTTTTTATTGTGGAGTTGGTGGTTATAATGTGTTTCTCTGCTTGTTTTGTTTTAATTTTGCTGTTGTGAAGTTATCTACATTCTGTGTTTTCTTGCATGTAGTTGATTTCCTTAGATTGGAGTTTTCTTTCTAATATCTTCTGTAGGGCTGGGTTGCTATGTAGATATTGTTTAATTTTAGTTTTGTCAGGGAATATTTTGTTTTCTCCATCTATGTTGATTGAACATTTTTCTGGGTCTAGTAGTCTGTGTTGGCATCTGTTGTCTCATAGATTCTGCATGACATCTGCCTAGGACCTTCTGTCTTTCATCATTTCTGTTGAGTAGTCTGGTGTTATTCTGATAGGTCTAACTTTATATGTTACTTGGCCTTTTTTCCTTGCTGCTTTTAATATTTTTCTGTCTTCTGTAGATTTAATGTTTTGCCTATTATGTGACATGAGGAGCGTCTTTTCTAGTCGAGTGTATTTGGTGTTTTGTAGGCCTCTTCTATGTTAATGGACATCTCTTTCTTTAAGATTTGAAAATTTTCTTCTATGGTTTTCTTGGAAATATTTTCTGGACCTTGGAGCCTGGAATCTTCTTTTTCATCCATTCTTATTATGCTTAGATTTTGTCTTTTCATGGTGTCCTTGATTTCTTGGATGTTTTGTGTTTGGGACTTTTCTGATCTTACTTTTTTTTGAAAGATGTATCAGTTTCTACAATTCTGTCTTAGGCACCTGAGATTCTCTCTTCCATCTCGGGTATTCTGTTGGTAATGCTTATCTTTGTGGTTCCTGACTTTTTCTCCAAGTTCTCTAACTCCATGCCTTTTTTTCTGTTTGTGTTTTCTTTATTGATTATAGTTATGTTTTCATGTCTTGCAATATTTCCTTCATCTGTTTGACTGTGGATTCTTGTCTTTCCATGATGGCCTCTATTTTTTGGTTGTTTCCTCTACATATGCCTTTACTTGTGCCTCTACATGTGTGTCTGTTTGTTTGGCTCTATTTGGCTATATTTCTTTGAGAGCTTTTTTTTATTTCCTATTTATGTGCCTCTAATAACTGGATAAGCATAGATTTGAGATCTTTCTCCTGTGTTTCCAATGAATTAAAATATCCATTGATTTTAGGGGTTGCTCATGAAGCCATGAAGCCATGATGTCCTGAATTTTACTGGATGTGTTCTTCAGCAGATCTCTAGCTTTTTTTTCCCTTTAGTCTGTACTTCAGACTGGGTCCATCTGTCTCTGACATCTGGAGTAGTCTTCAGAAAGATGAGAGAAGACCACTTTTTCAAGAGTAGTTGTTGCTGACTCGCGTTCCATTGTGTAAAAATATCACAATTTCTGTATCCATTCCTCCACTGATGGACATCTGGGTTGTTTCCAGGTTCTGGCTATTACAAATAAAGCTGCTACAAACATAGTTGAGCAAATGTCCTTGTTGTGTACTTGAGAAAATTTGGATATATTCCTAGGAGTAGTATACCTAGATCTTGAGGAAGCGCTATTCCTAATTGTCTGAGAAAGCGCCAGATTGATTTCCAAAGTGGTTGTACCAGTTTTTATCCTCGCCAGCAGCAGAAGAGGGTTCGCCTTTCTCCACAACCTCTTCAGCATGTGTTGTCACTTGAGTTTTTGATCTTTGCCATTTTGATGGGTATAAGGTGAAATCTCAGGGTCGTTTTGATTTGCATCTTTCTGATGGCTAAGAACGTTGTGCTTCTCTTTAAGTGTTTCTCTGCCATTCTATATTCATCTACAGAGAATTCACTGTTTAGCTCCGCACCCCACTTTTTAATTGGATTGGTTGATTTATTGCTTTTTAACTTCTTCAGTTCTTTATATATTCTGGATATCAGAATTAAAAAGTAGGAAATCATGAAATATGCAGGCAAATGGTGGGATCCAGAAAAGATCATTCTGAGTGAGGCATCCTAGAAGGAGAAAGACTCACAGGGTATATATACTCATTTATACCTATAAAACACAAAGATAATGAAATCTATACATCTAAAGAAGATAATCAAGAAGGAGGACCCAGGGTAAGATGATCAATCCTCACTTAGATAGACAAATGGGATAGACATTGGCTGTAGGAGAAAACAACAGAACAGGAGCCTACCACACAGAGGTCCTCTGAAAGACTCTACCTAGCAGTGTATCAAAGCAGATACTGAGACTCATAACCAGATCTTCGGCAGAGTGCAGGGAATCATATGAAAGAAGGGGGAGTTAGTATGACCTGGACAGGACAGGAGCTCCACAAAGACCAAAAATATCTGGGCACAAGTGTCTGTTGTTAGACTGTTTCTCCAACCAAAGACCATGTATGGGTATAACCTAGAACTTCTGCTCGGATGTAGTCCATGGTAGCTCAATGTCCAAGTGTATTTCCCTAGTATGGGGAACAGGGACTATTTCTGACATAAACTCAATATCAGACTCTTTGACCTCCCCACCCTCCAAGAGAAGAGCAGTCCTGCTAGGCCACAGAGGAGGACTTTGCAGCCAGGCCTGAAGATAACTGATAAAACAGGGTCAGATGAAAAGGGGAGGAGGTCATCTCCTATCAGTGGACTTGGAAAAGGGCAGGGAGGAGATAAGGGAGGGAGGGTGGGGTTGGGAGGGAATGAGGGAGAGGGATACAGCTGGGATACAAAGTTAATAATAATGTAACTAATAAATAAATAAATAAACAAACTATGAAAAAAAGAGTAGTTGTTGGTATTGTAGCTGTAGCTAAGGAAAGACTGTAGCAGGCACATGCAGGCAATTGTAGAAGTGTACTTGGAATTGTGGCTTGTAGGACAGGGTGCTAGAGTGTGTAGATGCCTGGAATGGTGGAGCATAAACACATGATGGGGCCCTGGTGCTGTTAGTGTGTCAATGTAAATGTGGCCTACAGAGCTGTTGTATTGTCCTCCAGGTTTTCAGATTTGTCTGGGATGTAGGGATTGTTGGCCTGGACTCCACTGGGAGACCCACAGAAAAGGAACTTTAATGTTGAGAACACTGTCCCAAGGATCCCTATGTTGCCTACAGTGGTGCTGTTGGTTGGAGGGATCTTATGTCTTACTGCTAGAATAGAGATACCTTGGATCTGGGGCTCTGCATGCACTCACTTGAAGGTGTACACCCCACCCCCAGAGTTCTCTATACTCAGATTTGGGCTCAGAGAGCAAACGGAAGTGTAGGAGATCTGTCAGCTCAGTGGTGTCTACTGTTTGTCTGCCAGGCAGGGAGACCAGTACATTGGGCAGCAGCCTTTGCTGACTCAGTCACCTAGCTCATAGGCTCCTGATTGGTGCTACTGTCTCTGCTATCTCAGTCACTGAGCATGGAGGCTCCTGTTTGGGCCAGTCGCTGCCTGCAGTAGCTGCAGATGTGGGAGGCCAGTACTGCAGCAGCCTCTGCTGTCTCAGTCACAGTGCGTGGGTGCATGGAGGCTTATGCTTTGGGCAGCCACTGAAGCCTCCACTGAGCAAGAAGGCCAGTGCTTGGGAAAAAGAAATGTAAGTGCAAGGGAGGTCAAATATTCTTCACTCTCAGTCCCGAGATGTCCACACGTGACCTGGATCCAAACTGTCCCAGCTCATGGGTTGTTTTCTCTTGTCCAGGAAGCCTCAATGTTGATGTTCTGGATTCAGCTTCCTGTCCACTCACTAATTTTGGAGTTTCAGATCCTGTACCCCTCAGCTACAGTGTGTTCTGGTTGCTGCCATCTTGGATTCCAATAATTGAAAATACTAATCACCATCTATAAGAAAAGAGAAAAGGGTGTATCTATACTGTCACCTTCTTTTCTTTGTCTCTGTGTGTACTTGTGAGTATTCTTGTTTAACTGTATTCAAATGATAGTGCCTGTACATATGTCAGAAGAAGACCATAGGTTCAGGTCTTCACTTTCCATCTTGTTTGAAACAATATGATTTTGTCATTTGCTTGTGCATATGTCAAGCCTCTATGGATTTCCTTGTGTATACTTCCCAACTTACTATACTGTGCATTGTTATGTGCATTCTTGGTTTTGAAACCATTTGCTCATGCTAGCATAGTATGCACTTTATTCACCGAACCATCTCTCCATCTACCATTTTCTGAATGCTTACTATGTAGAAAGCACTTTATTATATTTATTTTAACTTGTTGTTTTAAAACTAATAGTTAGTAAAGCATAAAAATATTCCTCTATGTCACAAGGCATATAGTAATTAAAAATTAATCATTAAGTTTATCAGTGAAACTCTTAATTACCCATGCCTGTCATAATTGAGCTTTAGAATCACGCAGGAAATATTGGATAAACTGAAATAGTTTAATGCATGAATGAGAAAACTAAATTCTGAGGATAGTGACATAGAAGTCTAAAGAAAAAGACAAAATTACTGAAAAGTAATAGTCTAAGAGCTTAGAAATAAATATAGATATTTTTTAGTGAGTGGTAATCATAGTTTTCAAATGTTACAGATGAGTCAAATAAAATATGGATGAAGAGACCTTTAACTCAGATCCTTAAAAGTTTTATTTACTTTAATTTTCATCATTTATTAATTTTAAATCTCAATTGTAGTCCCTCCCTCAACTCCTTCCAGTCCCACTCCCCTCCATCTTCCCCCCCATTCCATTCCCCTAGTCAACTGAAAGGGGGAGCCTCTTCCCCTGCCATCTACCCATAGCTTGTCAAGTCTCATCAGGACTGCCTGGCTGCTCTTCTACTGTGGCCCGGCAAGGATGCATTGCCAAGGTCAAATGTTCAAAGGTCAGGCAACTGAGTTCATGAGAGAGGCAGCCCCTGCTCTCCTGAGTCTAATACCCATATGGAGAGTGAGATGTCTATGGGCTGCATCTGTATAGAAGATCTAGGTCCTCTACATGAATAGTCCTTGGTTGGTGCATCAGTCTGTGCAGGACTCCCTGGGCTCAGTTTTTTTTTTTTTTGCTTTGTTTTGGTCTCCTTGTGAAGTTCCTGGCCCCTCCATGTCTTTCTGTCCTGCCTTTCTTCCATAGGACCCCTTGAGTGAACAGGGACTGTCTCTAACATGAACTCAGTGGCTGGCTCTTTGATCACCTCCCCCTGAGAAGGGAGTAGCCTTACCAGGACACAGAGGAAGACAATGCAGCCAGTCCTGATGAGACCTGATAGGCTAGGGTCAGATGGGAGGGAAGGAGGACTTACCCTATCAGTGAACTTGGAGAGGGGCATGGGAGAAGATAAGAGAGGAAGAGTGGGATTGGGAGGGAATAAGCATGGGCGTTACAGCTGGGACACAAAGTGAACACGCTGTAATTAATATAAAAAGTAAAATAAAAAGTAATTCAAATTAAAAAAGAACGCTTAAAATTTTAAGCAGATAGTTTTTGTAAAATAGTGAGTATGAAGCAACACAGATTTGGTTTTAAGAAAGTAGTAGGAGATAAGAATATGGAAGCAACAGATAAACTACTATTTTAAGTGAGATGGTAGCTTGAAACAAAGCTGCATCAAGATCAATCATGCATACACACCAAAATAGGACACAAAAAATTACATTCTATAATTGGTTTTTCCGTAGTCAGGATAATTACATAATATAATCGAGAGGTAGAAATTATCATATCAGAGAGCAAGAACATGGAAAAATACAGGTTATGACCAAGTGCTTCCAAAGGAAATTGCAGGATTTCACACAACAGTTCAGGCTTCTGAGCCTCTACTAATGGTGACGTAGTGAGGATACAGTATGAAAATCTCTCTATTGCCCATCTATAAAATGATCTCTTTTGCCGGTATTATGACAGGAGGTGTTATAATCCTCCACCCTTACTGAAAAATCAACAAGCCAACTTAAATCATATATTCCCAAAGGCAAGCAGCTACCTTGCCAAGTCATGAGTATAAGTGATTTTCTTTCCTCCATCTGATGTACATATACAGAACTCCAGGCAGTCGCATATTACTGACAAAAACACTCAATAATGACACATGTACACCTCAGGGCTTACACTGATAAAACAGCTGCTAACTTATGACTACTTCTAATTCATCTATGGAATTATCAACTATAACATGATATTATCCCCCTTAGAAAATTTAATTTCTTTTGGCATAAAATATTCACAATCTTCTGTTTCTCCCAAATTCAATCAAAGTAATTGTCTTTCATGTATGGCAGAACAATCTTTCAAATTTTCTCATCTACTGTAGTGCACTGTGTCAAGAACCTATGTAACTTTGCAGTAAGACATTACTGGTTGTCCTTCAACAGCTAAATAATTTAACAAGTCAAAATCTTGGATTTTAAATAATGCATTGGTGATATATAAAGATGTGTGTGAATGCATGTGTGTATGCACATATAGGCATTCATGTGTAAACAGTTTTTCCTTGTCCAAAATACTTTCACTTGGTATCTTATCTCAGACTTCACAAACCTATAAGGACAATAGATAGGAAGCAGTTACAATTTAAATGCAAGTAACAGAACCTTGGGGGAAATTTTATTAGCAGATCCTATGGCAGTTAGAGTAAGAATTGGAGCTAGAATAAAAGACTTTACAAAATCAACACAATAATCTTTGCATATGTCCATGTCTCTGCTATATGGGAAATTCCTGTCTATTGGTAAGCTGTCTTAAGATTCAGCTAATCGCCCCTGCCTGAAAAAGTAACCTAATTTTTATTCTATTGATATAAAAATCTTGATGAGCTTAAGTGCTCAGAAAATGGAGGGCTTCTGGGTAATTGAATTTGGTGATTAGCTTAAGGTTAAATAAAACTTATCAAAAATTGTCATTCTTATTGAAAACTATTCTTAAACATAAACCTACTTTCTTTTTAATAAAGCTGATAAAAATTTAATCTCTCACAGTTATATTAGCATTGTCATTTCAGACCTGAGTTCTTATTATAAACAGAAAAGATATTGCAGAATGAATAAAATGTCTAGTGGTCCAAGGATAATTGTTTCAAATTTTAATGATCACCTGTGAGTAGTTGAAAGGCACAAGAATTAGAGTTAGAAATCTTGAGCCAAAGTCCAATTCTGCCACTAAATAAGTAGATGACATTGATGACTTCCTTTTCTTTAACACAACCTCATTTTCCTCAACTGTCAGATGGAGGACTGAGGCTAAATATTTAAGATCATTTATGGTTTGAAATTTCTGTCATTCTGTGGCTTATCTTTCTCTGACTTGCTCCTCTGTAGACAGAATTCTGATAATTTAAGTTTGCTAACAAGTTGAATTACAATTAATTGGAAGTTTGGTAATTCTATGTGATGTTGTGCTCAGAGAAAATCCATAGGCTGCTGAGTTTCTAAGTGGGTTCCTTAGGAAGGGGATTAGAAGCTGTCACTGACTAGAACTCAGTGCCCTTATCTTTGTTCACCTTTCTCTGGGGATTGCAGCCTTGCCAGGACACAGAGGAAGATGATGCAGCCAGCCTGATGAGACCTGATAATCTAGGGACAGATAGAAATGGGGGAGGTCCTCCACTATCAGAGGACTAGGGAAATGGGAGAAAATGGAAGGTAGGTGGCACTAGGAAGAGATAAGAGAGGGGCTACAGAGGGGATACAAAGTGAATAAATTTTAAGAAAGGAAGGGAGGAAGGAAGGAAAGAAGAAAAGGAAGGAAAATAAAAAATAATTTTAAGTTGTATTACTGAGATAATTTCAGAATTTCTAATAGGTATGGGGAAATGATGAAAATGCTAGATGTGCTTATCTGTCAGAATGGAGTTTTGATGGCAATCAAGTGTAATTAAGTAAGCACCACTAGGTCATGGTAAGTTTGGCCTAAAAGAAATTGCTTGAGTTGGTTAAATATTTACAGCATTCCCCCTACTTTTCACAACCATGGATGGAGAAGTGTTAATGGCTTAGTGCAGATTTTTTTGAGTTTTTTAAAGTTAGTTTGTTTATATTTATATATTCTTTGTTTATTCACTTTGTAACCCGGCTGGAGACCCGGCCCTCATCTCCTCATCTTCAGTTGCACCCACCCTCCCTCTTCTCCCCAAACTTTGCATGGGCATAGGATTTAAATCATTTTCCATAGAAATTTGCCTCACATAGTCCATACTTTGAAGCTGAAGTAGAATTTCAATATCTTTCCTCATACTTTTATTTTCTGTCAAATTATGAAGTAAATGGAATAGTATTTAATATAATCTGAGTTCTATTCAAGTACAAACCAGGCGTTTTATGCTGCATCTTATGAACCTTTGGTAGGAGGTTTTTTAAAGTATTGACAATGATACATAGAGAAAAGAAATACAGGTTTTTCATTCCATTTACAGTATAGGTCCTAACAGTGCATAGAATCATTGTACTCTTGAAGTTGACCTTCTCTTATTTGTGTCTCTGTGCTGTATTGGAGAGGTAAATGTGAACCAATGCTTTTCTTTATGTTCAAAAATTCACACAGCAAGAATGGACAATTTTAGAGAAAAGGCCTTATTTTTCAAAAATCTCCTGTGCTCAAAGGGAATTATACTTATTGAGCTTTAAATCACAGCACACAGCCCCATTTGACTGTTTCTTAGGTTTTCAAACTCTGGAGGAAGTTAATGTTCCGATTGATGTGGTTCTTATATAGTCTACATGTTTTAATCACCAGCTGATGATTTGGATTTATGCTTTGTGACAAGTTCATGAAAGCTACAATTTGAAAAGCAATTTTTAAAATTGAAGTAGCAAATATCTTCTATTTTCCATAACTTACAAAGGTTTTCTTGTTTGGTCAGCAAGGGTAAATATGTAAGGCAATTATGAATGAGTTTTATATGGTTGTATGTGCTCTCTGGCTCCAAAGGTCAGAGTATTTGTTTTGAATAATAGAGAATTCAGATGTGAAAATATTCTCAAGTAGTAACAACTGTGGGATTGGAAGAGATAAATTCATGAATGTTTGACAAGAAAATATTTCCCTGAAAATTTTCAAGAATGCCTAATTCCCTCTCAGAGAATTAGTGATACTTAATTAATGTTCAAATCAAATGAATAGTTTTAGGCCATGTTATTTAAACACTTTCATTGACATTTCATGGTGAACAATTCATTCCTGTGTGTATCTTGAAAAGCCAACTGTCCAGTATAGGATGTTTAGCACCCTCTCCTACCAAGAAACCTTGTTCCCCCAGTTGTGACAACTTAAAATGTTCTCCAAACATTGCCATGTGCTCCTTCCTATGATAAAATTAATCCACAGTTGAAAACAATTCTAACCTCACTTAATAAATACTGTTTCATCACTGTTTCTCTGGCTGTTTTCAGCATGTGTAAGGCAGAATCTGTCATTGTCTGCTAAGTTTACACACTCCTGCTTCTGAGTCTTCCCTCTTTCGAAAACTGATGTTGGAGGATTTAGATAATCTCTAATCTATAGTGTAACTCATATGGAAAAGCATCTATCCTCGTGCATGTAGCTCTGAACCTCCAATTACTTTGTCACAATTCTCATTATTTTGTGCGAGTCTTAAGTGAAAGGAGTAAATTTGGGTACATTGAATCTATACACATATTGTACGTTCTAATTGGTCTGTGTTCTGGGAATGCAGATTATAGTGTATTGTTTCTGGCTTCTCATATTACATACATAACAAATGAGGTCTGAGTCCAGAGCAACAAACAAATCAACCTCGCTGTCTCAAACATAACCATTTTATCTATTTATCTATCTCTATGTCCATCTGTCTATCTACCCACCCATCCATCATCTACTTATATGTTGATTTCCTTTTTTTGTCACCTACACTTTTCCTTCTTTCCGTATTTAGTATTTAATCTTTCTCTTCTGCTTTACATAAGCCCTATACTACATTTGGGAATCTGTCATCTCTTCTGATATTTTCTTTGCTCCAATGATTTAAAAGATACAGAAGCCTGGAAAAGTGCCATATTTGGTAATATACACCAGATATAGAATTCCAGAAATGGAGTGTATTGAGGACACTAGCAATGTTAAAGCTGACAGGTTCACAAAGGACATAAAAGTAGCACATCTTTATTCTAAAAATACAAAGAACACAGACAACCATGAAAAAAAAATGATGAGAAATTCAGTCACCAGAAGACAAATACTACGAATATTTCCATGTTAACTTCTGATTCAGATATCTTTAGAATGAAAATATGAGGTTATGTGCGGTTTGGTTGAAGAATGGGAGAGGATCATACACATACACGTGTATATATAGTATAAGTCCCATGTCCCATATATTGTTATCTGTACATATGTATTCTGGATAATTTATAAGTGAATTTGTGTATATATATATATATATATATATATATATTCAGCACAAAATTGCTGGTAATATTTTCTGACAACTAAGAATAAAAAAATATTTAAATTAAAAAACTAAAAGAATATTTTTAAAATACTGAATACTATTTCACAATGAAACAGAGAAATGTGTTTAGAAAATTCTTTTTTAAATGTTTTTATATTTTATTTTTTATATTAATTACAGTTTATTCACTTTTTCTCTCAACTATATCCCCTTCCCTCATTTCCCTCCCAATCCCACTCTCCATCTCTCGTCTCCTCCAATGCCCCTCTCCAAGTCCACTAATAAGGGAGGTTCTCTTCCTCTTCCGTCTGAAACTAGCTTATCAGGTCTCATCAGGACTGGCTGCATTGTCCTCCTCTGTGGCCTGGCAAGGCTGCCACCCCCTCAGGGGTGATGGTGGTCAAAGAGCCCACCACTGAGTTCATGTTAGGGCCAGTCCCTGTTTCCTTTACTAGAGTACCCATTTGGATGCTAAGCTGCAATGGGCTACGTATGAGCAGGGGTTCTAGGTTATCTTCATGCATGGTCTTTGTTTGGAGTTTCAGTCTCAGAAAAGACCCATGTGCTCAGATTTTTGGTTCATATATTCTTCTTGTGGAGTAAGGACTTTCATCTCCCCCTACTTTCATAAGATTCCCTGCACTCTGCCCAAAGTTTGGCTATGAGTCTCAGCATCTGCTTTGATACACTGCTGGGTAGAGTCTTTCAGAGGCCCTCTGTGGTAGGTTCCTGTGTGATTTCCTGTTTTCTCTTTCTTCAATGTCCATCCAATTTGTCTTTCTGGGTGAAGATTGATCATCTTACCCAGGGTCCTCCTTCTTGATTAGCTTGTTAGGTGTACATATTTTAAGTATTTTTATCTAGTATCCACTTATAAGTGAGTATATACCATGTGCATCTTTCTGCTTCTGGATAACTCACTCAGGATGTTCTTTTCTAGATCCCACCACTTGCTTTCAAATTTAAAGATTTCCTTGTTTTTAATTGCTGTGTAATATTCCATTGTGTAAATGTACCACAATTTCTAAGCAAAAATCAAGTAATACAATTTAAAAAATGAAGTACAGAGCTAAACAGAGAATTCTCTGTAGAGGAATATAGAATGGCAGAGAAACACTCAATGCTCCATGTCCTTAGCCATCAGGGAGATGCAAATCAAAATGACCCTGAGATTTTACCTTACAACCATCAGAATGGCTAAGATCAAAAACTCAAGTGACAACACATGCTGGAGAGGATATGG
>JAQQSO010003234.1:0-13717 GCA_028658305.1 Pachyuromys duprasi
TCCAGCACAGCAGAAAACTGGAAACAGGGCAAATGTTTATCAGCAATAATAATCTGAAACAACTCTAAAGGAATATTCCAGAGCAGGAAAAAGGAATGGCTTATTACCAAATATCATAAAAAGAAGAATAGATGTTGTTTTAGTTACTGTTCAATTGATATGAAGAGATTCCATGACCGAGGAAACTCACAAAAGAAAGCATTTGATTGAGGGCTTGTTTATAGTTTCAGAGGATTAGTCTGTGAACATCATGGCAGACAAACATGGCACTAGAGAGTTGGCTAAATGCTTTATATCCTGATTCATAGGCAGCAGGCAGAGGAGAGAGAGAGAGAGAGAGAGAGAGAGAGAGAGAGAGAGAGAGAGAGAGAGAGAGAGAGAGAGAGAGAGAGAGAGAGAGAGAAAATGGACCTGGTATGGGCTTTTGAAACATCAAAGCCCATTCCCACTGACACACATTCCCCAACAAGGCCACACCGACTCCAGCATGGCCAAGCCTCCTAATCCTTCCCAAACAGTTCACCAATTGGTGACAAACATTCAAATAAATGAGTCAATGGGGCCATTATCATTCTAAACACCACACACTCTATGATTTATTCAGAAGAGACTAAAGGTCAGGCAAGGTTGATTGTAGCAAGAACACTCACTACTGTTACCTGGAGTCTCTGGGCTGGGAAAAGCTACAGTGAAGATTTCTGAAGCAATTGATCAGTCTGTATCTAGGCTGGTTGTGGCCTCACAGGCATCATTCACAAACCGTGCTCCTTGCCAAGTTCATGCCACTGCAGTGTATACGGACAGTGCTCCCTCCACGAAAGCCCCTATGCCCACCCCCCACCCCCAGTACACACCTAAAGTCTTCAAGAATTGCTGTGGGCTTGTTGCATCTGTATAACCACATGTTCACAGAGCTGGAAGTGCAAAGAACTTATGCCCTTCCCATAGCAACACGTGGGCAATACCCGACTGGCAATGGAAAGGTATCAGCCTCAGTCCTTCCCCTCAGAGCATAAAAATGCAAATGCAATGGCCTCAGCATATCTCTGTAAGGTCTGCAAGCACAGACCTGAACTCCAAGGTGTCCTTCGCTTGGGTTTTTTCTTCCCCAGTTCTGCTCACTCTCAGTCATGAATAGATATTCCTAGAAACACTTCTCTAATGAATCTCCTGTTTAGGAGTTCTCCAAGTTGGCCTCTCTGAAAATCAGACCCGAAAAGTCTTCACTGACTTTATCTCTTGTCTCTCTTCCTAGACTTGGGCCTTCAAAGGTTTTGCCATTAATCAAGTACACTGCCTGGGAGGCCTAGCTCACAAAGTACTTATTAGTTATTTGTACTTTAATAGATGTAACGGATAGACTGAAGCAAGTCATCCCAGGAGACCTTCAGTCACCAGAAAGGGAAACACCAGTTGGTGAGAGTGGTGTTCAGAAAATTCCCAGCATACAAGCTCTGGCTGGAAAAGGGAGATGGGCTAGGCATGAGGGACAGAAGTACAGGGGCTGTTTTTCAGATGTTGGTCATCTGGGCAGAAGAAGAAAAGAAAAACTCAAAACAAAAAGTGTTTTGCCCAGAATACAATTCAACTTGATGAATTTCATTCAGAACTAACTCTGAAATGATTAATATTCATTAATTCTCTGTATGGACAGTGATATGAATGTGTTATGATTTACTATTGCAAAGGGACTTGCATTCATGGTTAAGTGCTTGGGAACGGGGCAATTTCTACATATCCTTGATGAAACCCAGATGGTTTCCTGCATTGAGAGCTTGATGAGAGTGTGCACAGCTGAAAGCATGTTGATGCAACTTATCCCCACTCAGAGAGCTGATAGAAGGTTTTACTCTCTCTCCTTTCCTCCCTCACATTCTATTTTAAGACTTAACAATATGAACAGCTGGTATCATGGGTTTTAGAAATAATTACGAGTATGTGAATAAACATAAAATTATGTAATATTCCGCATGGAAATTTCAAACATAATATACTTCAGCTCTATGCCTCACAATTTCAATTTACTTGTGGTGTCTAACATATTCCTAAATTGACATTTTTCATGATAAATATTATGTGATTGACTTAATTCAAGTGAACAGTAATCAAAATGAGCAAAAGAAACTGTAATGCAAAGAAGATGAAGAAAACCAAAAAACTCATAAACACAAAAGCATGCACAGACTAGACAGAGCCCAAACACTAAAACGCATGGGGGTGCTAAGCAGAATGTGCTAAAACCAGAGGTCAATTTATTTGTTTTTCTCTCTGTGTGTGTCTGTATGCGTGTCAGTATATGTGTGTGAATATGTGTGTCTGTGTTGTGTGTGTGTTATATACACATGTGAGTGTGGAACGTGTGTGTGGTTGCATATATCCGTGTGCCCACTTGCTCACAGAGGCCAGAGAATGTTGGGTTTTCCACTCTCACTCTCCACATTATTCCTTTGAGACAGACTGCACTGGAGCCAGGCTGCCGGCTAGAAAGCCGCTGGAGACAATCTTCTTGCCTCTGCTGCACACAGTGCTGAGGTTACAGAGACAGGCCCAGCTACACTGGTTCCTTATGTGGGTGCCGGTATCAGAACTGAGGTCCTAAGCTTGCATCCAGCCTATCAAGACATCTGTCCAGATCCTACCCTCTTCTTAATTCTCAGCATTGTGTTATTGATGGACATCTTGTGCAGAAGAGCATCTTTCTCACTCAATTTTCTGTTCACTGACGGCCTAGTGGGAAAATGTTACTTGGGCGTGGACCTGGTTCAGAAGGATGACAAAGACTTGAGTGAAGTATGTGCTGAGATGAACTTAGGGCCTTTCAACTTACAACACATTGCCTAGAAAACATTCTAAACTATTAGTATAGAATTGTCATTCTAAACTATTAGGATGTGTGATGTAAATAGAACTGCTTTTGTTGGTAGCTGTGATGTTGAACAGTTTCCTACCACCATCTTAGATTGACAAACATAGAAAGGGAAGGGATAAGCACGTCTAACACACGTGACATTTATGTGGCAGAAAGGAAGTTGTGTATGTGCAGAACTCCTTTAAGTAACTTCTCTGGGAGCCTCCATTCCTAGTTATGAATGTCAACCAATTTGAAGGTATGGTACAGGTGAAATAACACAGAGGTTATCTCAGAGAAAGGCCCAGCCGATAAAAGCATGGTTGCTGTCAAGGGAGTTTTCAGATATCAAGTTTCCGTCACATTGAAAGGTACCAGCTGCAACTCTGTGGGATGGTTTATCACACTTTTGGCATTTCCTGTGAGTCACCCTTCATCCTTCTCACCGATGAGTATTTTATAAACAGAAAACCTCAATAACATATGCATTATTTTTTTGTTGCTGTATAAATGGACTAATAAGACACCAAAGGACTCATGAAGTTGACGGTCACTTAAGCCGAGGCTGACTTCCCAGAAGCACCCCTTCCCATGATGGCCTGGATTCAAATTTGAGAACCGATCAGCTCACACCCTAGCATTTTAGACTCTTTGGAAATGGTTACAGAGGGCCAGCCCGGGGACAGAACCATATGTATGTATACACTGGATATAGACATAGAGAAAAAGATCTCACAGAAGGAGTCCAGAAGCAGGCGAGCTGCTCTAAACTGGCAGAACCTGGCTCCCCAGCTTGGAGCTATGACTTTGTTTATATGTCTGAGAATATAGCATAACGGGGAATTCTCTTGGCTTTGAGAAATGGAAAGTACTTGGAATTTTAACACATTTTTTTATTTATTACAATTTATTCACTTTGTATCCCAGCTGTAGGCCCCTCCTTCATCCAGTCCCAAATCCACCCTCCCTCCCTCTTTTCCTCCAATGCTCCTCCTCAAGTCCACTGATGGAGGAGGTCCTCCTCCCCTTCCATCTGACCCTAGCCTATCAGGTCTCATCAGAACTGGCTGCATTGTCCTCCTCTGTGGCCTATAAGGCTGCACCCTCCTCAGGAGGAGGTGATCAAAGAACAGGCTACTGAGTTCATGTCAGAGACAACCCCTGTTCCCATTACTAGGAAATCCACTTGGACACTGAGCTGCCATGGGCTACATCTGAGCAGGGGTTCTAGGTTATATCCATGAATGGTCCTTGGTTGGAGCATCAGTTTCAGAAAAGACCCCTAGGCTCAGATTTTTAAATACATATATATATATATATCATAGACACATAGACATCATGATTGACTATATATATATAGTCAATCTAAACTATTAGGATTGATATATATAGTCAATCATGATGTCTATGATGTCTCCTAACTATTGATTAGAAGACAGAGGTTTTCTGCTTTTCTTAATGCCTCCCTAAGGTTTAAATAAAATTTCCATGTCCAGAGGCTAAATGACCACCTAACCACTTTGTAAATGTAGTTATGTCCCAGCGACATAGTGTTTGGTGTGTTATCTGACACCATTATACTTGCCCTGGAAAGCTGAGCCCACAGTACTTCTGGAACTTCATGCTGGGGTAGAGGTTACATTTGGTTTAATGTAGAAATTTCAACTCTAGATCGAATGAGACAGAGAACAGGCCTTGGATGGTGACATTTGAAAACAAGTGAAAGAACTTCCAAAGAACTTTCCTCATTACGGACACCAGTTCTGACACAAATGCCTATTGCTCTCTTTAAGTTCAGTTACTGCTGTAGTCTCACTAAAGCAGAGAAGGAGAAGAGATATTTTTCCCCTACAGAAGCACACAGGAATCCACTCTCTCCTTGTTAGACAGAAAGCTCTAAACTTACAAAGCCTCTTACATTTATCTATTCTGTGTCACCTTTCCTTACTCACTGCCTATGGATTATTCTCCAAATCACGAAGCACTAAAGTCAACAATAAGAAAATGGGCTGCAGATGTAGTTCTCGCCTAGCTTGCATTGAGGTCTTTGTTCCATCTTTAGCATTGGATAGAAACAGGCATGGCAGCACTGTACATATTGAGCTTGCAGCCAGCATGAGGCAGCCATCATCAAACAAACAAACAGACACTTAAAAATCCCTTCAAAGAAATAAATAAAACAGATTTCTGTTTCATACAAGTTACACCAAAAATACATTTCAAATACATGACAGTTGGAGCTGTTCCCCACAGAGGTAGCTCCGAGTATCCGGCATTTAGAAGAGTAGACGGGTTTTGTTTATTTCATTTATTGTCAATGATTAGTGATTCTTCTGAGCCATACCAAGGATGCAAGAGAGTTCCTAAGCAAACTTTGGCGATGCAATTGTGTGCAACTTCAGACGGCTTGCAGAAGTAGTAAAGGCGATGTAGCCAAAGAACTTCATCATGATGAGCTTGCTGGTGGGAAACAGCAGGATTCTCATCCGAAAAGGCCATCCTTGCTGAGAGGCTGGTTTTGTGTGGGAGATGAGTGATCAGGAACAAGCGGGAGCCTCCTTACAGGCTTCCTTACAGGTAGAGGCAGTGCCAAATGACGCACATCAGATCTCCATTGCCGAGTCATAAGATGGTGGTAAGTTCTGCAAAGCTCAAAGCAAGGCTCACTACTTCCTCATCCAGTTCTTGTCACTGATACCGTTCAGTGATATTATTCACCACCAAGATAATTCCTGCCTGACCTTGTTACACAATGGCTATGTTAGGGGTGTCTGCTGGTCCAAAGCCTTCTTGCTGAACTCCACAGTTGGAGAAATGGAAGCATTAGGCCCTTGTAACTGAGGAGATGAACCAGGATGTCCAGCAGGCATCAGAGCTCAGCCACAGTCATGTCTGACATGTTGTGTGCAGTTATGCGCAGTTGCTTTTCTGAAGGGCTGTTATTTGGAGTGTAACTGAGTGTCAGGCATGTTCCAGGCTTAGGGGATGGAGAAGGGCTCTGTGGAAGATTAGTCAGGAAGAGGTGCCCCCCCCCCACGGAGCTGGGTTTGGTTGCTCAGAACAACAAGAAGCTTTGAGGACTTGGAATCAGAAGTGTGGAAACAATTCTCTTTGTTTGCTGTGCTCAGTTTAGTCTTTTTAAAATGCGGGTTCCACTGCATGTTTTCTGAGTCTTAATGCTCTGATCTTAACACCATATGAAGTTCACTTCAAAGTCAGCTGAAGAGCTGCAGCAACAGAAATAGACCTCAGAGTATAAACACTATGTTATCCAGAGAGAAAACAAAGATGACAGACTACATGTTTTAAAATAAACTTGCTCGCTGTGGTTTTTAATTCTCAATTATAACCTTGAACTTTATGAGTATTGATTTCCTAGGATAAGAAAACCTGTAAGTGCTGCCTTTCCCTGACTGTTTTTCTATTTGTTTTAAATAAGGTCATTAAAACCTCTCTGTCTCTCTCTGTCTCCCTCCCTCCCTCATCCATTCCCCCTCCCCTCCTTCCCTCTTTCCTTCTTCTCTCTTCCACCTCTGTCTGTATCCGTCTCTCCCCCTTCTCTTCCTCCTTTTCCCTCTTCCTCTTCCCCCAGTCTATATAACCCTCTGTGTGCCTAGATAGATAGACAGATGGATAGATATGTATGGATGGATATATATCAGTTTAAATATTCCTTCACCCTCAACAAAGGGGCCTTTCTAAATTTTGGACACACAAGAAATGAAGCTCAACATGTTCTGGGTATATAGAGGACGAAGAAGAAGAGGAGGAAGAGAAGGAGGAAGAAGAAGAAGACACCTTTCTTTCCCTACAGAGAACAAATGCTTTATGACGTACTTCAAACGTTGAAGCAGAGTGTTGCTGACACAGTAAGACCGGGGCAGAAACATGGTATTTCTTACTTGCTTCAGGTTGTATTTTGACTGGGTCCTAGGTCAGAGGTTCAGTTCAGGTTGTTGTAAGCAACGAGTTAACTCTGGCCACCCTACTCAAACATCAACAGAGAGGAAAAAGGTAGAAAGGAGTGTAGCCAACAGGTCCACAGTGGGAAGATAGAGAGATCAGAAGCTGAGCAGATTTTCAAGACCTGGCCGTGAGTCTTGGCTTTAAACAGAGTGAGAAGTAGGCAGGGCATCCTGAGTATGCAGAAATCAAAAGCAACCACCAGACTCTGACCAGGCTGGTCACTACTCAGTCCAAGTCAAGGTGACCATGGAGAAATCCCCATGGTGCAGAGGGATTCCATGAGCTGACAGCTCAGTCTCCATTTCCAGTCTGGGGTGACTGCTTCCATTTAATGGGGAAAGCTCATCCTGGGGTGATCTGCTGTGAACCACCTGTAACTAAGGTAACTACAGAGCCAGAGACTTTCAGGAGGTCTAGAACACCACATTGTAGCTGTCACTAACTTACCCTCATTACTTTACTTTTGCACTGCCCCCCTTAAAGGGAGATGAGATAAATGAGGTATGCCCTGAATGGTAAACATTCCTACATGCAGACTACAGCAGGAATCTGACTTATAGTAAGACAGAGGGGGCACACAAAATGAGGACAGGAATGTCAACTGCTAGGCACTTAGACAGTGTTTTTGACGCTTGGTCGATTGGTTTGGTTTTCTTTTAGTAATGAAATTTATTCTTCAATAATTGTATGAATGTATGTAGTATATTCTGATTAATCTCATTGCTGTCTTTCTTATGTCCCTTCTAGCATGTCAAGATGCCCTGGTTTGTTTTGTGAGGCGAGCTGTCGTAGTTGTGCTCAGACTCATGTTGACTCACAGTGTTCTTGCTTCAGCTTCCCCCCTCCCCACCGCGGGTGTGTGACATTGTGCCCAACAGATCCAGTGCTTTTAAGTAAAAGAAATTTCTTCATTGATGCCATGTATTCACAATGTGTCTCTAGTTATCCTTTCCTTCAGGACTGCAACTCCCTGTTCTGTAGACAACAAACTTGAAATTTGGAACTCTGTGTTCCTACAACCGCAGAAGATTTGAAACTAGATCTAGCTAGTCTCTCAAAGGCTCTCCCAAGTTTCACCTTACGTGGGTGAGCTTCTCGCACACAATCCTCACTTTTCAAAATGCATAGAAGGATATCTCCACCTTCCCTCAGAGAACAGGTAGCAGTTTTAAAGAAGGGTGAAGACAAGAATAATGTTTAAAAAGCAAAACAAAACAAAACAAAAACCCAGATTGCCACATTCCATCCCTTCCTGCTGTTTATTTTACATCTGAATTAGACTACCACAATTCCTAGACTAGACCCTCTGTTGAAATCAGGCTATGCCCTGCTCAGAGACACTCCATGTTGTTTAAAACAAGAGGGTCTTCAGGCTGTGCCATTCCCCTGAAAGACTCCATTTTATAAGTGACATTTGAACATTGTAAGTACAAATACAGAGGCAGGATGATTGTACCTTTTGTGGGTATACACAAACACCTATTCAGCACCATCCACTAGGCACAGATGAACAAATAAATTATTCCTAAAACCACAAAAATATAGCACCCTATCAGCTTAGCAGAGTGATTGGGGCCTTAATGAACACATGAGCACATTAAAATCATACCAGGGCAAGCAGGCCCAAGGGCTTATAAAGCACACCAGAGCCAGAAAAATGTGAAAGTCACCTCACTTGGAATCCATAAGGAAGAGGGCAGCTAATGCCATGATGGAAAAAGACTGCTCATTTATCAGTGGACCGTGCAGAGTGTAGGTCCAAGGGACTCACTGGCAGAAAATTCAGGACCGTCTCAGCCTGGCTGAAGCTTGCTTCCACTCTGCTTCACCTGCGCTGCTGTTGCTGCTTCCTCAGATTCCTGTCAGTCAGTCCGTTCTTCCCTCTGGACCTGTCCTGCGCTCCCACTGTGTGACCTCCACAGTCTCCCACCTCCTTTCCATTTCTGTGGCTCAGTCCAGGTATGCTAGAGCTTTGCTCAAATCTCTGATCTTTGGCTTTGGCATCTCCATTGACTTGTTAGTAGGATTTGTTATCTAATCCCAGTAGAGACTCATGTATATCATCTCTTCTACTTCTGCCCCCAGCAAGGCCTCTTTGTACACCTTGAACTCCACATATATGTCTGTCTGCATGTCTGACACAGCAGGCTCTTGAACCCCTCCCAGCCTCTGGTTCCTCGTTCAGTCACTTCTCTCCTAAAATTCCCTTTCTCTCTTCTCTGGTTAACAAGCACCTACTCATTTTAAAAGTCCTTTTCCTGAGCTACTCCCATTTCATGAAAGCCCTTTGACTAAACCATTCTTTCTTCAAATTCTCCAGTTCTGTGTTGGTTGCCACAGTGCATGGTGTAGGGTGGGTAGGTTTCAGACATGTTTCATAGCCCTGTTCCTCTGATGTTTACTAACGAGAGCCCTGAAAACATCTTCTATGAGGCTGGATTCTTCAATTACAGGGTAGAAGAGCAGAATTTCTACTTCAGTAATACCTACCTTGCAGAGCCATTAAAAGTGACTGTATAATTCCTCAGTTGGCGGTAACAAGCAAACAGACAGTGAGGTATTACTTCTAACTATTCAAAAGCTTTCATGGGCCCATGACTTTTTAAATTTATTCTTTGATGATCTTGTGGCCATGAGCAATCCAGTCTATTATAGTAGCTACACAAAGGCAGAGTCCAGTTCCATAAAGAGAACAACACCCGGTTTCATAGGTAGAGTCAAGGCTTCCTTCCTCTCTGTATGGAGGATGGGGTGGAACGGGCAGAGCCATGAGTGGATTGTTGAGCTGTGTCTGGCTCGGCCCCCCTTTGCACTGCAGAAGCCCCAGCCCGGGCCTCTCCAGCGTCTTACATCACCAGTAATGGTGAATCACTCTCTAGAGCTGCAGGCATGTTTCTGACTCTCTAAGGGTTGATTTTGTTGGTTTTGGGGACTCTCTCTTAAAGACCAAGGCAGTGCACCTGCTCTTGCCCAAGTGTTCTCTCATTACCTCCATTCCAAGCACCTGGAAATCTCCTGTTGCTTCATATACCATAGCACCCTTTTGGAGGAGATCCATTCTGTTAAGATCATGCCGGATAAATGCATTTATGAAGGAACATGGCGTTTTAGAGTCATTTTGTGCCACCAGGAGCCAATGTAAGTGAATGGAAATCCCATTCTAGTAGCTTCTCTTTATCCTTTGACTCTAGATTTCTCAGACTGGGGTCTGCCTGGCATTCCCTAACTGTCAGAGGCTCTCAGCCATCCTAATGCTGCTCACCTGGAGTACCATTCCTCATGTTGTGCTCACCCCAACCATAAATTTTTTTGTTGCTTCTTCAGAACTGTAATTTTGCTGCTGTTAGAATCATAATGCAAATATCTGATATGCAGGATATCTTATATGTGACCCTGTGAAGGGGGCTGCAATCCACAGGCTGAGGACCTCTGCCTTACTAGTTAAGACACTAAACCTCATCATAGTCCTAATTGGCTTGAGCTGGAGTTTCAGCAGATGAGGAAATGTCAAAGAATTGGTCCAAACCTCATACAAAGAAGTCTGTCTAGTCTGCAGCATTATCCCAGTACTCAAGCTGGGGTACATGGACATGTACCCCAATACTCAAACTGGGGTGTATGGGCATGTCAGCAGAGGCCTGTTCTTGTCTTTTGGCAAGTCACACATGGGTTGTGTAGCATACCACTTATCTTCTGAGGAATTGTGTTGGGGGAGTAATTTTTTCTTAGGCATTGTTACATTCTTCTCTGTCTTGGGAATTCATTTGTTAAAACCACTACTAACAGATTCTGGGCTCCAGGAGCATCTAAACTATGAATGTAACAGTCATTAGGTACCAAGGAACATTCTCCTTGTCCTTCCTTCGCTGTGACCAAACACTACCTTAACTTTTCCTCTCTGTTCACAACCAATTTTGTTTGCTTTTCTCTTCCAAGGATCTTCATTCTTCTACGCACATAAAAAGCAAGATTACTGTCAACTACAAATGCCCACAAATCAGCAGAAAGAGACTGGTTTGAAGCCAATTATCCATGTAGATCTGTGTTGCTCACACCTTTGGTCACAGAAGATTCTTTTGGCCATGGGTGGTGGTTAATGCAGAGACTTCCTAACTGCTCAAAATGCTGAGTATAAGTAACATTGAGTACTCGGCTGTACGTGAATTATCCATTATCAACCCTGCTCATCTAAGGCTGGGAGAACATTGAAGAAGAGGAGGCAGAAAGAACACCAAGAGCCGGCAAATGGAGAGTTAGGTGATCTGCGAAGTTCTGGCTTCTGGAAATGACTTGGCTGTTGTGCTCGTCAGCTCATAGAAGCTATGGTTTACTTCCTAAGACCCGCAGAATCCAGTCAGAATTCCAGCATGGGCAGGAAGGGACCCTGAGGCTCTCACCTTTGGGAAAGGTGCTATTGGTAGTTGATGTATGCAGAGGGAGGGTCACTTTCCTTTGAGGACATGGCCCCTGGTATGTTGTCCATACCCCTAGTGGAAGGGCCCACCATGTGTGGGTACAGTACCAGTTATATACACAGGGAAAATATCAGCTTCAATGGTACCATTTTGTTTAGAGTTCCTAACCTCACTGTGACCTAGTCATAAGCAGTTGCTTTAGATCACTTCCTTCTTGTTTATTCGTTTTGTTTTGAGACAGGCAATCCAGACTGTCTTTGAACTTGCCATCTTTTCACCTCAGGCCCAGATACCCCATGTCTATAATCTTAAATAGGCATTTTACTTAAATCATGGAACTCACAGAAGTTTTGCTCCATGTTATTGAAGATCGCCTAGACAAAGGTAGTGCTTTACCTTCCTGAGACCATTGCTCAGAGTCCATGTTGTGAGAAAATAGTTTACCTAAAGAAGATAATGGATTCTCACCTGAGAAACCTCAGCTGCCTCACAGCCACTTTCCCAGAAGGCCTGTGATACAGACATGGTTACTGTCATGGAAGGTCATTAATTTCTCATATAGCCTTCAGAATAAGAGGCCAAAATTGAGTCCCAGAGAGTTCAGAGACCAGAATCAGCTTTCCCTGAGGCTAGAGAGTCATAACAGTGTAAGTCTGAAGTAAGGAGATGCAAGCCAGGGATCTTGTCTTCATATTGAAATAAAAAAAATATATTAAGGAATTAAACATAGCATAATATAAAAAAAACATTATCCTCCATGAGCCACTGGGACATTCCCTGGGTTTCACCATAAAAATGAGAACAAATGAAAATACAATAAGATTCCACCTTTACTCAACAAGAGGTCCTGAGTCAGCTACTAGGATATAGCATGTTTCTCTGTAAGGAATTAACTTTACACCCAAAAGAAATGGCAGGCTATGGAAGCAGCAGAAATCCACCTGTACAGAGCTTGCATGGAGATGCTAGCCCTCAGCCATGATCCCCATACATGTCCTTCTGAAGCTCTGGAAACACAAGCAAGGAAGGCTCATTCATTTATAGGTTTACATAAACAAGGCTGACAGAGAAAAAGATGAGCCGCTGATATTTTTCCACTTCATCTTGTGGACACTTCACTCTGGAAGTTATCACCCAGGCTCAGGTCTTTGGGATTGCCATAACAAGACTGTTTTACAAGGAATGCAGCTCAGCTGGTACCGGGTGAGTTACTTCAGACACTGAAAACGCACGCTGCACTAGAAAAGGAATACTTAACCCAGAGCCCGAGACAATCCCAAATATGTAGCCGCTGGAGCAAGTTCCTCTCCCGTGTGTCAAATGTATGGAGAGTTCAGACATATTTAGACTGCAAGATACCTCCTCTCAGTGCAACACAACCAGAAATCACACCGGAACACCCTCCATCGCCATCCGAATATGGTTCTGCCAAAATTCAGTCTGTCTTAACCCCATCTGATAAAATACTTGCTGCTTACTTTATTTCCCACAGTCTGCAAACAATTCTGTGTACAGACACAGCACTGCCCTTTTCCTGTTCTGAGAGTTATGGACGGAGAAATCGTAGCGTTTCAAGCCTTCCGTATGTTTTAAGATGCTGTAATCACCATGTTTGCCAGGGTATGGTGGGGAGCTGTAGCTGACTGGCTTAATTCTAAAACTCCGGAGATCCAGTGGACTTTTCGTTTTATATCATTTTGTTGCCTTTGGTTCAAGCGCAGAGCTTCTTAAACACTCTCTGAGATTTCTCTTGTGTCATTTGACAGCCAACACCACTAGACAAGAGCTGGATCCCCAAAGCAGCCCTTCTCTCCTGGTGTGGATCCTGGAGCCTCCATCGCTTCATGGCCGCGGGCCGCGCTGTGGGTGGGCAGGCCTCTAAAAGTCCTCGCAGAAACTTCAGTGTTTGAAATGTTTTATGAGCCACTCCTTTTAATCCTTCTGAGGTATGAGCAAAGTATCTTAAGGACTCAACCTGTAGTTTATCTATTCCAGAGCTGTATTTCTTAGTAATTCTAATGAGGATCTGGTATATATGACACAGTTTTATTTTAAAGTAGACATTTTCAGATCCTATTTGAAGTGTATTTATTTTTCTTTCAGGGTCAGTAAAGAATTGTGTTGGTATTTTGATGGGAATTGCATTGAATCTGTAGATTGCTTTTGGTAAGATAGCCATTTTCACTATGTTAATCCTGCCAAGCCATGACCATGGGAGACCTTTCCATTTTCTTCTATCTTCTTCTTTCTTCAGAGACTGGAAATGTTTTTCATACAAGTCTTTAACTTTCTTGGTTAGGGTCACACCAAGGTATTTTATGTCCTTTGTGGCTATTGTGAAGGGTGTTGTTTCCCTAATTTCTTTCTCAGCCCTTTTGTCTTTTGTGTACAGGAAGGCTACTGATTTTTTTCGAGTTAATTTTTTATCCAGACACTTTGCTGAAGGTGTTTATCAGCTGTAGGAGCTCTCTGCTAAAATTTTTGGGGT
>JAQQSO010003235.1:0-13714 GCA_028658305.1 Pachyuromys duprasi
ATGGAGATTTGGCACCTCCTTCTGTCCCAGGGGCTGTGCACCAAGGTCTGAGATGATATTTGGGGCACACACAGTGGATTTGGGTTTGTGTGCATCCGCTGTATGCAGGGCTGTCTGAAATGGTGCCAGAGGCCTTCTCTGTCTGGCCCATGGACAGACACCTGAACTGGGGTTTTTGCTGGTGGATGCGTGCAGCTTTTTTCCTCAGTGTGCGGTCTGGTCAAGATGGTCCCAGGATTCTCTCAGCTGTGGGTTGAGACAGAACTTGGGTTCCTCCCAGATCTGCTGGTGGACTCACACACTGACTGAGTTTTTGCTGGCGGAAGCGTTCGGTGGGCGCCCCCACAGTGTGCAGACTGGTCAAAATAGTCCCCCAATCCACTCAGTCTGTGGTGGTTCCGGCTATCGGTTCGCACCGGCCGCACACTTGTGGGTTCAGGCAGAACTCGGGTTCCTCCCAGACCCGCTGGCGGACTCACACACTGACTGAGTTTTTGCTGGCTGAAGCGTTCGGCCCGCGCCCTGGCAGTGTGTGGACTGGTCAAAATGGTCCCCCAATCCACTCAGTCTGTGGTGGTTCAGATGATCGGTCTGAGCCTGTAGCACACCCGCGGGTTGAAGCAGAACCCGGGTGCAGTGTGCACTCATAGGGTGCAGTTCAGTGAAAACGGCACCAGGTTCCTCCTGAGACTGCCCGCGAGACTGTGTGATCCAGTCTACAATGGCGGGTGCGGGCTCCCAGTGAGGCTGGTCATTCAGATCAGAGCTGTGTGCAGCTGGTCACCGGGAAACTTTTCCAGGTAATAACTGGGTGTCTCTAGGGTTTCTCCACTTGATTTTCTCACCGTAGGAGTTCTGCTCACCTGGCAATCACAATACTGGCGTTTTAGGTCCCAGAGTTCAGTCTCCTGGTTGCTGCGTTGTTTCTGCTCTCCTACTCCTCAGACACAGTGTTCTCTCGTGGCAGCCATCTTGGATCCTCCATGAGTCTCTCAAATTTCTTCTTGAAGGCACTTAGTGCTATGAATTTTCCTCTCAGCACTGCTTTTGTTGTTTCCCAGTTTCAGTATGTTGTGCCTTCATTTTTACTGAATTCTAGGAAGTCTTTGATTTCTTTCTTTATTTCTCCCCTGACTCAGCTGTCATTGAATAGCGAGTTTTTCAGTTTCCATGTGTGAGTGGCTTTTTGCTACTTCTGTTGTTGTTGAGGTCTAGTTTAGACCATGTTGGTCAGATAGGATACAAGGGATTGTTTCAATCCTCTTGTATTTGTTGAGGCTGGTTTGTGACCAACTATATGATCTATTTTGGAGAAGGTTACATGAGGTGCTGAGAAGAAGGTATGTTCTTTGAGTGAAAGGTTCTGTAGATATCTGTTAGGTCCGCTTGATTCATGACCTCTGTCATAGTCATTGTTTCTTTGCTTAATTTCTGTTTTGTTGACCTGTCCTTTGTTTAGAATGGGGTGTTGAAGTCTCCTACTATTAATGTGTGGGGATCTATGTGTGGTTTCAGTTTTATTAATGTTCCTGTAACAAATGTGGGTGCTCTTGTATTTGAGATATAGATGTTCAGAATTGTGATGTCTTATTGGTGGAATTTTCCTTTGAAGAGTATGAAATGACCTTCCCCATCTCCTTTGATTAATTTTGGTTGAAAATCAATTTTATTAGATATTAGAACAGCTACTCCTGCCCACTACTTGGATCCATTTGCTTGGAAAACCGTCTTCCAGCCCTTTCCTTTCAGTTAATGTCTATCTTTGTGACTTAGGTTTTTTTCTTGTATGAAACAGATTGTTGGATCTTGTTTACATATCCATTCTGTTAGTTTGTGTCTTTTTTTTTTTTTTTTGAGAGTTGAGACCATTGATATAAAGGGAGATTGATGACCAGTAGCTATTAGATCCTTTGATATTGATGTTGACTCTGGTAATGTGTTTGAGTGTGTGGCTACTTTTAGATTGGCTGTAGTGAGGTTATTTTTTTTCTATGTTTTCCTGAATGCAGTTAGCTTGTTAGCTTTCCTGGGCTGTTTTTTTTTTTATTCTTTTCCTTCTAGTATCTTCTGTAATGTTGGATTTGTGGTTAGGTATTGTTGAAATTTGTTTTTGTTGTTGCATATCTTGTTTTCTCCATCTATCATATTTGATATTTTTGCTGGTTATAATAGCCTGGGCTGACATCTGTGTTCTCTTAGAGTCTGCATGATATCTATCCAGGCCCTTTTTGTCTTTCATAGTCTTTGTTGAGAAATCAGGTATGATTCTGATGGGTTTGCCATTATATGTTATTTGGCTTTTTTCCTTTTAACTTTTAATTTGGAGAAATTTTCTTCCATTATTTTGTTGAAAATATTTTCTGGGCCTTGGAGAAGGGAATCTTCTTTTTCCTCTATTCCTATTCTTAGGTTTCCCCTCTTCATGTTGTCTTGCATTTCTTGGATAGTGTATATGAGGAATTCTTTAGATTTAACATTTCCTTTGACAGATACATTGATTTGTTCTATTGTATCTTCCACACCTGAGAGTCTTTTTTCTATCTCTGGTAGTCTATTGGTTATGTTTACCTTTGTAGTTCCTATTTCCTTCCTTAAGTTTTTTCTCTCCATGATTTCCCCCTTTCTTTGTTTTCTTTAATTTTCCAATTCTGTCTTCAGATCTTGAACCTTTTTGTTGATTTCCTTTACCTGTCTGACTATATTTTGCTTTCTTTTCCCTTCAACTCCTTCAGCTGTTTGTTTGAATGATTCTCTGTTTCTTTTATTTCTTTCACTAATTTAAGTATTTCCTCTCTAAAGGCCACAAACTCTTTGGCTGCATCTCCCTGTATATCTTTAAGGATGGCCATAATCTTTTTGTCTTTATCTTCCTTCATTTCTTTACAGGTGGCCATAATCTCTTTGACTTATCTTCCTCTAATTCTTTATGCATAGATGTAAGGCCATCTTCTTGATTTTCCTTTATGCTGGGGTGTCCAGGACTGTTTGCCCCTGGATAAGTGGGTTGGGAAGATGCCATACTGCTCAGTCTTTTGTTGGTTGAGATTTTACACTGGCCTCTACCCATTGGGCCATCTTTGGTGCTGGGTGTTAGTTTCTGGTGCTTCCTGTAATCCTGGGGTTGGGAGAATTCCCTTGGGAGGAAGGTGTTTTTTTCTGAAAGAGGCCTCCTCAGCTTTTTGTTATGGTCAATGAATGGCCAGTGTTTTTCAGGAATTGCTACAGCTCACCTCAGGAGTATAGACCAGAGTGGTAACTGTGGTCTTTGTTAGTCAAGATGGTTCTCCTCTCACCCCAAGAAGTCCTGGAGATAGATGCCATGCTTCTGTGTTTCTTACTCTAAATTTAGTGAGCTCCTGATCTATCCTGGGTGCCCCACAGTTTGGTCTGTTTATTTAGAGATAACTGGTTGCCCCTTCGAGCAATATCCTGAGTGCTGATCTCAGGGATCCAAGGCTTCTGTAGGTCTGAGGTTGGAGATCTGTGTCCCAATGCCCAAGTGGTCAATCAGTGGCAGGTGAGCACAGCTTGCATGAGTGCTGCAGGATTCTAGAGCTGGGTGTCCTTAGGTAGTACAAGATATTCCTACACACACACACACACACACACACACACACACACACACACACCCCTTAGAGTTTCTTCCCAATAGTGGATCCAATCTTTGGTGTTTTGAGGTCCACAGTTCTATCTCGGGTGGTGCTTAGAACGGGCAGGCACTGGTGGGCAGTAGCTCTAAGCTGGCAAGTAGGCACCTGCATGGACCCAGGAATTTTTCTGAGAAATTTTCTGTGTGTGATGGTGGTGGTGGTGGGGGGGAATTCGACTGGGTGCTCTAAGCTCAGACTTGCTCTTTCCCTCTCGCTGTGGGGTTTTGTCTAGACAGGGAAACCCATCTCTGGTGCCCTGGGTCCGTATTTCTGTCGGTGAGGGAGAGTTGGGCTTGCAGCAGGTCTCTGGGCTGGTGGCTGGTGCCCTGCTCTGGACTGTAGGCTACGTGCCCGCTGGTCCCCAGGTCACTTTCCAGGGAAAAAGACTGAATGACCTGATGTCAGTCCCCTTTGCTTCCTTCATGTGGGGTTTTCTCATGACTGGGAATCCCAGTCTCTGGTGTTTTGGTGCCCACAGTTCATCCTAGGAAGGTGATCAGGACACACAGGCATGTGACTCTGGTCTGGTGACCTAGTGCCTGAAGGGGCCTGGGAGCTCTTTCAGGTTTTATCTGGGTGGCCTGAGCATGGACCCGATTGCTTCCTATACTATGGGGTTTCCTCTCACTTGGGAATCATAATCCTTGTGTTGTAGGGCCCAGAGTTCAGTCTCTTGTTAACTGTGCTGACACTGCTGTCCTGCTCCTCAGACACAGTGTCCTCCTAGCACCGCCAACTAGGATCTCCCTCCTTCACGTTTTTTTTTTTTTTTTTTTAGTTTTGGCATGGAATATTTTGTTTTCTCCATCCATGTTGATTGCAAACTTTGCTGGGTATAGTAGTCTTAGTTGGTATCTGTGGTCTCTTAGAGTCTGCATGACATCTGCCCAAGTTCTTCTGACTTGAGAAATCTGGCGTGATACTAATAGGTTTACTTTTATATGTTACTTGGCCTTTTTCCCTTGCTGCTTTTAATATTTTTTCTTTGTTCTGTACATTTAATTTTCTTGACTGTTATGTGATGTGAAGAGTTTCTTTTCTGGTCTAGTCCATTTGGTGTTCTGTAGGCCTCTTTTATGTTTATTGACATCTCTTTTTTAAGACAATAAATTTTTCTTCTATCTATGATTATCTTGAAAATATTTTCTGGACCTTATATGCTGGAATCTTCTTTTACATCTATTCCTGTTATTCTTAGATTTTGTCTTTTCATTTGATTTCCTGGATATTTTTGGTCAGGACCTTTTTTGATTTTATGACTTTTTTTGAACGATGTATTAATTTCTTCATTGGTGTCTTCAGCACCTCAGATTCTCTCCTTCATATCATGAATTCTGTTGGTGATTGTTACCTCTGTGTTTTCTGAATTCTTCATTAGGTTTTCCAACTCCTGGAGTTTCACAGTTTGAATTTTCTTTATTGATTCTAATTCCATTTTCATGACTTGAAACTTTTCCTTCATCTCTTTGTATTTGAATCCCGGTCTGTTCAGGATGGTCTCTAGTGTGTGTGTGTGTGTGTGTGTGTGTGTGTGTGTGTGTGTGTGTGCGCGCGCCTCAATTTTTAGCTGTATTTGCATGTATTTCTTTGAGAGCTTTGTTCATTTCTTCTTTATGTGTCTCTATGTACCTGGATAAGCATTGATTTGAGATCAATTTCCTGTGTTACCAATGAATTAAAATATCCATTGATTTTGGGGGGGGGTGCTGGTAAAGCCATGATGTCCTGATTTTTTTGGCTGTGTTCTTATGCTGACCTCTAGCCATCTGGTAGACCATAGCCTTTGTTTTTTGTTCCTGGAGACTGTCCTGTAGATTGGATTTGTCTGTGTCTGGATTCTGGAGTATTCTTCAGGAAAGTAAGACAGGTCAACCTGTTTGAGTTTGGATGTTGGTGTTTCAAATATAACCAAGGGACTAAGGTCTCAATCACATGTATGCAAGTGTGGGAATGTGTATGCAAATGTTCCTTGAAGGACCAGGTGCTATTGGTTGATTCCTTGAAGAGTGGACTGTAAATGCAGGTGGGGGTGCTGGCTTGATTTGCAGGCACAATGTGTGCGTGCGGGTGTTTTGAATGGTTTAGTGTTCCACAGGCCTGTCATACTCTCCTCTAGGTACTCAGATCTGCCTGTGTTGGACAACCTTGGCTCCAGGAATTTTTTGCCTGGATTCTGCTGGAAGACCACAGAAGAGGAGCTTCAATGTTGAGAATGCTGTCCTAAAGATCCCTACTTTTCCTACAGTGGGAGTATGAGTGGAAGGGATCTGATGTCTGGCTTCTAGTGTAGAGGGACCCTAGATTGAGGCTCCGCAAGTCCTCACTTAGGGAGGCCTGTACTTGGAGTAGCCTCAACTGTCTCAGCCACCAAGCAGGGAGTACCATGTTTGGGGCAGCCTCTGCAGCTTCTGTCATCTCAGTCACTGAGCAGGGAGGACAGTACTTGGGACAGCTGCTGCAACCTCTGTGAAGCAGGAAAGCCAGTGCCTGGGGCAGTACCTGGTTACTGGGCAAGGAAAAGTGCAAGGAGTTGAAAGTTCACCACTCTGAGAACATGGAGAGGTCCCCATGGGTGATCTGGATTGAGGCTGTCCCAGCTCAGGGGTTCTCCCCTCTAGCCCTGGAAGCCTCAGAGTCAATGTTCTGTCTTCAACCACCTCTCTACTCACCAGTTTCATAGTTTCAGATCCTCTGCCCCTCAGATAAGGTGTTTGCTGATAGCTGCAATCTTGGAGCCTCCCACCAGTTCTTTGATTCATTGTACTGTTCTCTTTGTTTCTATTTTATTAATTTCAGCCCTGAGTTTGATTCTTTCTTGGCATCTACTCCTCTTGAGGGTGTATACTTCCTTTTGTTCCAGAGTTTTCAGGTGAGCAGTTACGTTGCTAGTGTGAGATCTCTCCAGTTTTTTTTTTTTCATGTAATTATTTGTCTGTCAGAAACACTTTCATTATGTCCAATAATTTTGGATATGCTATGTGTTCATTTTTATTGAATTCTAAGAATTCTCTAATTTCTTTCTTATTTCTGTCTCAAAACAATTTTTTTCAGTCGGTAGAGAGCTGTTCAGTTTCCTTGAGTTTGTGAGCTTTAATCCATGGTTGTCTGAGAGGATGCAGGGGGTTATTTCAGTTTTCTTATATCTGTTGAGACTTGTTTTGAATCACAGTGTGTAGTCAATTTTGGAGAAAGTTTCACAAGTTGCAGAGAAGTTATAATCTTCTTTTCTGTGGGTAAAATGTTCAATAGATATCTGCTAGTTCCATTTGGATTATAAACTCTGTGAGTGCCAATATTTCTCTGTTTAGTTTTTGTCTGGATGAAATGTCCATTGGTGAGAGTGGGATATTGAAATGCCCCACTAGCAGTGTGAGGATTAATATATGATTTAAGATGTAGTAGTGTTTTGTTGTTTGTTTGTTTGTTTGTTTGTTGTTGTTTTGTTTTACAAAGTTGGGTGCATTTGTGTTTGGGGCATGGATACAAAGAATTAAATGCCATCTTTTTGGAATTTTTTTTATTCGTATGTAGTGCCCTTCCCTTTCTCTTTTGATTAGTTTTGAAGTCTAATTTGTTAGATATTAAAATGAATAAAACATCTTACTTCTCATATCCATTTACTTGGAATATTTTCCCCAAACTTTCATCATGAAAAAAAAAAGCTTCTATGTTTGCTGTTATGGTGTGTTTCTTGAACACAGCAAAAGGATGCACTCTGTTTTCGTATCCAATAGTCCATGTCTCTCTTTTGGAGAATTGATCAGTCATTCTTGATTCCTAATATTTTCCTGTTGGTGGTGATGGTGGTAGTTGTCCAGTCTGTCTGTGTTTGTGTGTGGGGGGGTGCATGTGTTTAATTTCTTTTCCTTATTCTTGCCTGAAATTATTTATTACTTGTGTTTTCATGAGTATAGTTAACCTCCGTACACTTGAATTTTCATTCTAGCACCTTCTGTAGGGCTGAATTTGCAGGCAGATGTTTAAATTTGGATTTATCATGGAATATTTTATTTTCTTCATCAATGGTGCTTGAAATTTTTCTGGGTACAGTAGTCTGTGGTGGCATGGGTGGTCTCTTAGAGTCTGCAGGACATCTGTCTAGGCCCTTATGACTTAGAGAGTCTCCAATGAGAAGTCAAGTGTAATTCTAATACAGCTACCTTTATATGTTACTTGATATATTTCCCTTGCAGATTTTAATATTATTTCTTGTTCTATACATTTAGTGTTTTGATAATTATTTGCTAAAGGGACTTTCCTTACTGGTCCAATTCATTTAGTGTTTTGTGTGCTTCTTGTATCTTTATAGGCAGCTTCATTTTTAGGTTATAACATTTTACTTCAAATATTTTATTGATTATATTTTCTGTGCCTTTGAGCTGGGTTTCTTCTCCTTCCTCTATTCCTATTATTCTTACATTTGGTTTTATATAGTGTCTAGACTTCCTGGGTGTTTTGTGTCAGGAACTTTTTAGATTTAATATTATCTTTGAACAATGTGCTCATCCCTTCTATCATATCTTCAATACCTGAGATGCTTTTTTCTGTCCTATGTATTCTGTTGGTGAAGCATCCCTTTTTCTATTTGTATTCTTATATTTTCATTTTCAGAATTTCGTTAGTTTGTGGTTTCCTTATTAATACCATTTTATTTTCAGCTACTGAAGAGTTTTATTCATTTCATTCCTGATATTTTGTGTTTGCTTGGATTGCTCTCAGTGATTCATTCATTCATCCAGATGCTTTTATTTTCTTCCATATCATTAATAAATTTATTTACTCATTTCCTCCTTAAAGAACTCTTTCTTCTTCATATAATTGGTTTTAAGATATTTTGCTTGTGGTTTGTCTATGTTGAAATATTCAGGCCTTGCTGTGGTAAGGTAGCTGGGCTCTTCTGGAGACATATTGCCCTGGCTGCTATTGATTGTGTTTTCACCCTGGCTTCTAGAAATAATAAATAACAAGATTGTTTAAACATCTTCTAGTGTAGTGAAAAAACTTAATGAATTGTAGAAGATAGTTCCTTTGTTGTTAGCATTAAAAAATTTAAAGTTAATAAAACACTATGCATTCTGTCTCTGAAGATCTTTATTGCCCCTTTCTGTTTATGAAGCACATTGTTTTAAGTTCAATTAGCTCTTTCTATAACTGCTTGTTCTTCAGGATTGTGTGGTATACCTGTAATAAGTTTTATGTTGTAATATGCAAAAACAGTTTCATTTTACTAGAGGCATGTGGTGGAGCATTGTAAGTCTTAATTTTACAGGTATTGCCATATAAGCCAGAACATCTAGTAAATGTGTAATTACTGAATCAGCTTTTACATAATTTAAATCAGTTGTCCATTGAAATCCTGAATATGTATCTAGGCATGGTGTACATACTTTAATTTTCCAAATTCTGTAAAATAAAACACATCTATTGGACAAATTTCATTTCTTTAGGTACCTTTTGGGTTATTTCATGTAGGTAATTGAGTTTGGTTATAAAAAGAACAAGTAGAAGGTTTCATTATGATTTTCCTGGTTGGTTGCCAAGTGACAGAAAATATTTCTTCAAACCTTTGCTGTTATCACGTGGTGTTTCTTATGAAATTCTGAGGCTTCTAACACATTTCCTATTAAGCCTCATAAATTTCATCTTTATCTTTTGCTAGAGGGCCTGGTAGACCCATATAAGATCTTATATATGTTATATACAATGGATTATTTCCATTTCTGGTTACTTGTTTTAGTTGAATAAATAAAGAAGTTAACTCTGAATCATCTGGAATAAGTTCAGTGGTTTCAATATGTGAAATAACTTTATATTTTTATATTATATTTTATATTAAGAATCTTTATATTAAGAATCTTTATATTAAGAATCAGTAGCTCTATTAATAGGTTCAGGAAAATGTAATAATATCATAAGTATGGCATACAGCCCTGATTTTTGAACTGAATCATAAGGGTTTTGAGCCACTTTCCTTTTTTTTTTTCATGACTTATAACCTTCTTTCCTGATTTATTTGCCTCACTACAGAATGTGCTCTAGAAGTTGGCATCCCTTTTACTATGTGAGGGCAAATCCAATTAGTTATTTTTATAACCTAAGCTCTCTTGTTTTGGGGTAGTTGTTAATCTCTCCTCCCAAAAATTACTGCAAGCTCTTTGCTAATGTTCATTTTCTGGCCATAATAAGGTAATTTCAACATTAATCAAGTAAAGCTCAATTTCTGTTGGTTCTATTCCTGCTAATTCATGAAGTCTCATTTTTTCTTTGAGGATTAATTCAAAAAATTTTTTTTACGTAGGCCTTCAATTTTTTACTGCGTATGCAAAACATCCATTCTAAAACATTATATTCTCTCTAATAAGTATTCCTGTAGAAGTATTTGTAGAAGGAAAAATGCAATAAATACAAAAATACAATACTAAATAAATACTAAAATACAATAAAATTTGGATTCAAGAGATCCACATGTACATCTTGTGATTTCTTTTAGACCAAAGCCAATTGTCTCTCAGCCTCAGCTTATAATTTTCATGGACTACTAGAGTCCTTATCAACTAGTATGGTTTTGTTTATTTTTATTTTTTAATTAATTACAATTTATTCACTTTGTACTAGCCTGTAGCTCCTCTGTCCTCTCCTCCCTGTCCCACCCACTCTACCGCTTCTCCCCTTGTGCCCCTTCCCTAGTCCACTGATAGGGGAAGATCTCCTCCCCTTCTTTCTGATCCTAGCCTATTAGGTCTCATCAGGAGTGGCTGCATCATCTTCCTCTGTGGCCTGGTAAGGCTGCACCTCCGATGGGGGAGGTTATCAAAGAGTCAGCCACTGAATTCATGTTAGAGACAGCCCTTGATCCCCTTACTAGGATCCTACTTGGAAACTGAACAGTTTACGGTTTTCCTTTGAGCATGGGCTTTATTATTATATTTTATCCCCTAGCCTGCCTCTGAGTCTTATAAGTATACATATAGAAATTATGATTCTGGATAAAATATAAATATCAGTGCCAAGACAGACTATTAGAAAAGACAGAGTCTGCAGAGAGAGAGAGCATTCACCTGAATCCTTATCAACAGAAAAATAATGAATGCATAGGAAAGAACAACACAACAGGATTAGAAATACAAAGCTCAAATTTTACATAGAGCTAGAAATAACTCATGTTCTTGCCAGGAAAAGTACAATATCTCATAAATCCCAGGCACCAAGCAGAGTACTCAGTAGGATATTCCATCACTTATGAAGTAAAATCAGCCATTGGCAAAAGGCTGCACCAGTCCTACAAATCAAGGATTGATATCTGTACAAAAAATGTAAAAATAGAAATAATTTATCTGTGGTTCAGAAAAGAGCTGACGAATATCTGTAATTGTCTTTCTCACTTTTACCTGTGCCTTTGTATATTGTACATTGCTGTAACAGTATGCTACCAAATGAGAGCAAATACATTTGGGAGACTGAAAATAAAAGTTTATAGAACTTAATGTAGTAAAGTACCTTCACAATGAATCATATCGTGGCAAAGTCATCACAAAGTAAGAGAGCATGAAAGACAGATAGTGACTAAGAGGGGGAAATTTTCACTTCTGTAATCAACAAAATCCTATCAAAATTAAATTAGTAAATCTATGGATAAAAATGAATACATAAACGTATCTGTGAGGACATGATTCTTATTAACCAATAATTTATTACTTTTCCTGATTCTCAACAATACAAAAAATGACACTTAAATGTTAATAATGTTTTGGAAGATGTAGTTAAATACTAACAGATGCTATAACAAAATCACAATATTGAAAGTCCCAATTAATTTTTCAAGTGTCCCAATTTTGCTCTAGCAATGTAGAACTTGGGAATGTTAAGTTCAAGGTGCCAACATGAGCCATTTATTTTCTTTTTCTCTTTTTTCATTTTTATTTTATTGAAAATAGATTCTTTTCTCTTGCAAGATATTCTGATTATACTTCTCCTTTCTTTTCCTCTCAGTTCCTCTCCACTTCCACTCCCATCCAGATCCACTCCCTTTCTGTCTCTCTTAGAAAAGAACAGGCTTATAAGAGATAACAACAAAGCATGATTAAATTAGTTTTAATAAGATAAATCAAAAGACCATCACAATGAAACTGGACAAGGCAACCCAACAGAAGGAAAAAAGCCCTACTAAGTACAGGCATGAGAGTTAGATACTTACTCATTCTCACAAGAGTACCACATAAACACTAATATAAAAGCTATAAAATATTCTATATGACATAATGTAGACCTGTGTAGTCCCTGTGCTTGCTGCTTCAGTCTCTGTGCATTCATATGAGCCTTGCTTAGTCGATTCAAAGTGCCTAGTTTTCTGTGCTCTCCATCCCCTCTGGCTTTACACTGTTTCATCTACTCTTCCACAGGATTCCCTGAGCTCTGAAGGGAAGGATTTGATGGAGACATCCCGTTTAGTACTGTGTGTTCCATGGACTACTTCTTTGCATCTATTTCTGTATGATATAGAAAGAAGCTTTTCTTATGGTTACTGGATAAGGCATTGATCTATGGGTATTATAGAATAGCATTACGAGTCGTTTTATTGATTTTTTTTAGAGCAATAGCATTTGAGTTTACTCTAAGTCTCTGGGCTATCTAGTTGCTGATTTTGGTCACCCAAGCAGTATCAGGTATGGATTTCTTCTCATGGAGTGGGCTTTATTTCAAATCAAATATTGATTGTCTGTCCTGACAAGTTCCGTGACACCATTGGTCTAGCATATGTTTCAAAGAGGACAGATTATAGTAAAAGGTTTTTTGAGAGATTTGCTATTTATGTTTATCCTTTTTAGTGCAGAATATTTTCCTGCAGCAAAGACACTAGAATATAAGGGTGTAGACTGCAAGTACACACGAGCTCAACTTTTCCATGTTCAACATGTTGTCTGGATATTGTCCTCAACAATGAGTCCCACTGCCTATTTCTGTATTGCAACCAATTGTCTTAGAAACAGCCTGAGTTGTTTGGGCATTTCCTTGACACTTCCTGAGCCAATCATTCAACTGGATGCAATTTAGTCTAGTTACTGGAAGACTCAGTTAATGACAAGACATGGCCAATTGAGAGTTTATAGCTCCCTTAAAATGACTCACAATTACAGTTGTCTCTCCTTGCATTCCATCACTTGACCTTGTCTCCTCAATCCCTCCTCACCTGATCCTCCCATTCCTGTCACCACCTATCTGTCCACAGTCCTACAGAAAATCTATTGTATTTTCTCCTTTCAGGGAGATCCATGTCTCCCCCTGCAGAAAATCATGGATTTGGCCTGGTCTAGCTGTCCTGAGAGACATACATCATAGTGTTTAAATAATTTGAACCTGTGGTTCTTGGGGCACTAGGTTTACCTTTCAGTTCCTGAGAACATGAGACACTCCCTCAGGCAGTAAAGCAGAGAAGGCACCTATGTGTCTCTATTTCATAGAACATGGAGAAACATGTAGAACTTGGCTGAACAATTAGAATTAGAATTAGTCATTGGCACAGGAGACTACTTCCTGAATAGAACACCAACAGCACAGGCTCTAAGATCAACAATCAATAAGTGGGACCTCAAGAAGCTGAAAAGCTTCTGTAAAGCAAAAGATACTGTCATCAAAACAAAACGACAGCCTACAAACTGGGAAAGTATCATTACTAATCCTACTTCTGACAGAGGGCTAATATCCAGTATCTATAAAGAACTCAAGAAGTTAAAAAGCAAAAAATCAAATAATCCAATTAAAAAATGGAGTATGGTGCTAAAAAGAAAACTGACTGTAGAGGATTATAGAATGGCAGAAAAACACTTAAAGAAATGCTCAACGTCCTTAGCCATCAGGGAGATGCAAATCAAAATGACCCTGAGATTTCACCTTACACCCACCAAAATGGCTAAGATCAAAAACTCTAGTGACAACACATGCTGGAGAGGTTGTGGAGAAAGAGGAACCCTCCTCCATTGCTGGTGGGAATGCAAACTTGTACAACCACTCTGGAAATCAATTTGGCACTTTCTTAGACAATTAGGAATAGTGATTCCTCAAGACCC
>JAQQSO010003236.1:0-13711 GCA_028658305.1 Pachyuromys duprasi
TACTTGTGACGCTTGATATTAGATGAAACTTGTACTGACGGAACGCATACATTTTAATTCTCTTTTTTTCTTAAGTTCATTTTTCTCATGTATTTTTTTATTGAATAATTTGAGCCATTTACTTAGAAAGTCCTAATGGGAAAGAAATTGTTCTTGTTTTATTATATTTACCCTGTGTATCTTTTATTTTCACTGTTCTCATTTTCTCTATTTTTACTGAAAACATTTTATTCTTAATGTTTTTAATGGTTTTTGTATTGTGTGTATATGTATGTGTGTGAAGTCATGTAATAAGCAGAAATCCATTACTTGTGCTTATTGTGCTTATAACCTCATATTGTTTCACTAGTTCATTTCAAATTGTTTCATCAGTTCATTTCAAATTAATACCAACAGTCTTAGTTAGTGTTGTCACCTTCTCAGAAGCTAGAGTCATTAGGAAACAACGACCCTCAATTTAATTTTTTTTTTCCTGTAAGACCAGCCCATAAGCAAATGTGTCAATCATCTTTTGATCAATCACTGATGTGGAAAGACACAGTTTGATATAACTGGTGCCATCCTAGATTGATGTTCCTGGGTTGTACTAAAAAACTGCATGAGAAGACCATGAGGACAAGCCCGGAAACAGTGTTCTTCCATGGTTCATGCTTCAGTTTCTGCATCCAAGTTCCTGCTCTGCTTGAGTTACTCCTACTTCCCTCATTGATGGAATGTGTGTGAGAGTTGTAAGATAAAATTAGCCTTTTCCTCCACAAATTGCTTTTGGTTATGGTGTTTTAAAACAGCATCATTAACTAAGATGCCAACTGACCTTTAACTGCATCCAAAAGGTTTACTAATTTCAGAAAAACTTCCCCACTACTTGGCTTTATTGACGTCACATATGTCGTGTGTATACTTAATAATCTTTCACATTGATTGCAACTATTTTTATTCAATTATCTTCAGACAGCTATAGAAAAATAAGATGTGGATTTAAAAATCAAAATTATGTAATGCATTTTAATAATTGTATGCAAATATAAGTTTTTTTCTCATATCTTTGTCAAATTTATTAGCTCATATAATATATAGATTTTAGTCCATGTAGCTAAAACACATTCATATAAAAGTTTTTTATTTGATTTATTTATTACAGTTTATTCACTTTGTATTCCAGCTGTAGTCCTTTCCCTTATTCTCTTGTAATCCCACCCTCTCTCCCTACTCTCCTCCCATAACCTTCCCCAGTCCACTGACAGCGGTGGCTCTCTTCCCCTTCCATCTGACCCTAGTCTATTAGGTCTCATTGGGAGTGGCTTCATTGTCTTCCTCTCTGAGTGAGCTTTCTCAGAAAAAGAAAGACACACATGGTATATACTCACTTATAAGTAGGTATTGGACATATACTGTAGGATAATCTTACTAAAATCTGTACACCTAAAGAAGCTAAGCAAGAAGCTTAATGGGTAAGATGCTTAATCCTCATTCAGAAAGGCAAATGTGATAGACCTTGGGAGATGGAGAGAATAGGAAACAGTACAGGAGCCTACCACAAAGGTCCTATGAAAGACTCTATCCAGCAGTGTATTAAAGCAGACACTGAGACTCATAGCCAAACCTTGGGCAGAGTGCAGGGAATCTTATGGAAAAAAGGGGAAATTGAAAGACTTTGAGGAAATAGGAGCTCCAGAAGGAGAGCAACAGAGACAAAGATTCTGGGCACAGGGGTCTTTTCTGAGACTGATACTCCAATCAAGGGACCATTCATGGAGTTAACTTAGAACCCCTGCACAGACATTGCACATGCCAGCGCAGTGTCCAAGTGGGTTGCCTAGTAAAGAGAATAGGGGCTCTCTCTTACATGAATTCAGTGGCTGGCCCTTTGTTCACTTCCCCCTGGCTAGGACATCCTTACCAGGCCACAAATATAACGTTTAAAGAGTGGCTTTAAGTAACTATCATATTTTCACATCTATGTATGTATTTGATGTGTGTTTTTGCATTCACATACATTTTTTTTCTGTGTGAACAGTGAGGTATATAGGATATAGATAATTTTCAAAGACCAGGTAGTCTAAAAACCATGATTGATAGATTTATTTCTTTTTTCATTCTTTCTGTGTTGATTATTTTTTGTTGTCTTGACATAAAGTCACCTGGGAACACTGATCCTTCATTGAGAAAATTCCCACACCACATTTGCCTGCTTATGACAAATTTTCTAAATTTATAACTAATGTGGGAGGGTCCAACACACTTTGAGATGTGTCATCCCTAGGTAAGTAGTCTTACAGTGTAAAAGAAAGCAAACTGAAAAAGCCAGGGAGAGCAAACCAGTAGGTAGGAGTCTTTCAAAGTCTCTGATTCAGTTCTTGCCTCCAGTTTCCTACCTTGCCTTCCTTAATGATAATCTGCAACTAATAAGCCAAAAAAAATTCCTTCCTTCCTGATTTACTTTTAATGATGGTGTTTTATCTGAGTAATGTAAAATAAAGTAGGAAAAAATCAATTATTGGTTCCTGGGCTATTGTTGTGACATACAAGGCCATTTTGATTTGGGGAGAACTGTGGAGGAACTTTAGAACTTTGGGCTGGAAAAGCCATACAGTACTCAGAACTTAGTGAGCCACAGTTGTATGAGCTTGGAAAATAACTTTGAGAGCCGTGAAGATGATAGAGGCTTGGCTTATGGCATTTCAAGGGGAAGAAAAGACTGTACCTCAGATGTTTATTTTCAATTAGTAAACTATGGTTCTTGTCAGATGGGTTGAAAAATCAGCAATTGTTAAACATAATTGAGTACCACTGCCATATAACCTTTATTTTACCAGAAAAGTTAACGCTGGGTTGCTAGGTCTAAAAAATTAATTATATAATTATAATGAGTCCTGCATCACCGAGGCAGTATCTTTTGGTATTGTTTCCTCAGGGTCAGCACACAGAAGCTTTGGCCCTGAAGAGGCCAAGGCTATATCCTATATTGGTAGACAAACTTGAACATATATAAGAGTTACCCATATTTTCCTGATATGATGGCATGAAGGAATCATGGAGAGCGCTGAGGTTTAGCACTGTGTGACAGGACTAGAGTCACTAAAGAGAAGCCAGAATAGGCCATTGGTGATGGTGCAGCCTCAGATACAGTGGAGACCCTAACAAACTGGAAGCTTGTACCATATGATGACCACCAAGGACAGAGTCAACTGTGGAGTGAGTTGGCCTGAATGTATAAGATTAGCTCTGCATGCTTCAAATATCAATGCCAGAGAGCTGGAGCTGTCCATGGCCTTTGACTCTCAGAAGTCAGTAAGCAGATCCCAGATATCAAACAGTAAACTTTTTGCACTGTTGAATTTCAGTTTTGCTTTGATTTTATCATGACTGTGCCTTGGCTCTTCTCCTTTGAAGCAAGAAAATGTTAAACTTGTGTTTGATTTTATAGAAGCCCAACAGTTGAGAGACATTAGGTTTCTAAAAAGATTGGATATTTTAAAGAGAACAGTTTAAAGTTTTTGAACCATTTAAAGACTGTAGATCTTTTACAATGATGCTGTTTTGTACTGTGATATTAACTTGACATCATGGTGACAAATGAGAAAAAATTATGGCTTAATAATGATGTGTTTGTGTCAAATTGACAAGAGGTTAATTATTTTCCTTCCTTTTTTTGTTATTTTGACATAATCTAAATTCACCTGTGAAGAAGGAACCTTAATTAGAAAAATTCCCAAATCAAATTGGCCTGTACCAAAGCCTGACCAGGGCATTTTCTTAATTGATAAATGATGGAGAAGTGATCCATACACTGTGAACATTGCCGTACCCTGGCAAGTAGTCCTCAGGTGTATAGGAAAGCGAACTGAGCAAGCCATGATAAATAAGCCAGTAAACAGCATTCCTCGGGTTTTTGCCTCCAGGTTCCTGTCTTGACTTTCTGCTTTGGCTTGTTCTGATGCTGAACTGTAAGCCAAACAAACTCTTTCCTCTTCAGGTTGCTTTTGGTTATACTGTTTCATCACAGCAATAGAAAGCAAACCAATATATCTTGTTTTCCGTTGCTTTGCCTTGTCTTCTCGTATTTCTTCCTCCTCCACTCTTTCTGTATATATCTATCCACATCAACAGCTCAAATAGTTCATTAACACAATCTGGTTCTGGAAATTTTGTTAGTTTCAATGCAGGTATAAGAGGACCCAAGTTTGTTTTTAATAGATTGAGGACTTTCGTGTGCATTTCTTTTAGTTTAGACCCAAACTGTTCTGTCTTGTGGAAATTGTTTTAAGAGTATTCTGGAAAATAAACAATATTGTTTAAGAGGTTATTTTTCTAAGGCTAGCCCTGTGGGAAACACCCAGAGTACACAATACAAAAGAGAAATAAGATGGCTAAGATAATAGATTTCGTTCTCACATATTTAGTAATGGGCTCTGATTCTATCAGTAACTGAGAAGATTTTCTTCTGTTAAGTCAGAAGCCAGTATTTAAAAGACACCCTGCTAATTACTGTGTGGGGTAGACTAGGTACACATAAAAGAGGAAATCTCTCCTTTTGACTCTCCTCCTTGTTTTGTTGTTGTTTGATCCTACTCTGCCTCATAAATTATCTAGAAAGACAACTTAAAAAGCAAAAGATGTTTTTCTAATATATGATTTTAAATGTTTCAGGTTATTATTACCTGGCTGCATTGCTTTGGACCTAAGACAACTTAGAACATCATGCTGGGGAGGATGTGAAGAAAAAGAGTTAATCACATCTTGGTAGCTTAGAAGCAGAGAGAGACAGGGAAATAAAGAAAAGCTCCAGGACATGATACACCCCTTGAAGATTTTCACAGTGATCTCCTCCCTTTAACAAAGGGAGCCCATACAGATTAAGCTATGCATGAGGTTAGTGTCTTCATGATCCAATGAACTTAGACCCTATGAAGTTTTAAATTCCTTTTGTGAATTTAAAAAAATCAACACACTCTTTCTCTTACCTCCTTTTGCTTCTCCTCTTCCTCTCTCCCTCTTTCTCTCTTTCCCACTTTTTCCTTTCTCCCTAAATCACTCATTTGTGTTGATCTTTGTACATTTTTAGGATATCAAAATCTGCGAATCACACATTCCATTAAATAAGGCAACTAGTACAAACCTATTTAACTAAGAATGTCCTGCAATGCCTGAACCTTTCCTTTACATACAATATTTAAATTATTTTTAATATCTATTTGTGTGGTGGTAGTTCTGTATGCCAAGATACACACATAGAAGTTAAAGAAAAACATGAAGAAGTAGGTTTGCTCCATTCGCCATGTGGGCTCTGGGAACCTAACTCAGATATCAGGCTTGGAAGCAAGTGCTTTTACTGACTGAACAATCATACTTGCCTCTGTCTCATATACACATAAAAGATGTTCATGTCTCTGTGTGTGTGTTTCTGTGTACGAATGAGTGTGCAGGTGCCCATTTGTGCACGTGTGGATGAGGTTGATAATATCTGTTGATAATATCTGTCTTCCTTAGTTATTTTCTTCCTGTAGATTTACAGAAGCACATTTGGCTGAACTTGAAGGTACAGAGCTATCTGATCTCTCTGGTCAGGAAGCCTCAGGAACTCTTCTAGCTCTGCCTTTCGAGGACTGGGTTTACAGATATGTGCCATACACATGTACTTGAAATGGATGCTGGGATCCAAACTGAGTTCCTCAAGTTCACAGGAGCAGCACTTTACTGACTGATCCTTCTCCTTATTCTTAAATGACATTCTTGAATGGTATTACAGAGCTCCTCAGCCTGGTTCCATCATTTTAGGTAAATGAATATTTACTCGGAATGAGGAATGTCCACTTCCTTCTAACTGACAATCTAAGGATGTCAATCTAAGACAATCATGTTCTTGTTATACTGCTAAAGAAAATTCATTTCCGACACAGGTCTCACCTACCCTATACTCAGTTTATCACTCAAATGTGTTGCCATACTGTGATATCATGATTTCTGTTGCCTCATAGGATCGAAGAAACTCATGAGAATGCCATACTACTGAAAAGGCAATTATCTGTAATTTCAGATGCTTGAAAGATAGAAATTCAAGTTTTACAACTCACTCTGTAACAAATATTTTCATATTCCTCTTCAGCAGGTATCCTGCAAATTTTATTGGTTTGTTAATTAAAACGCACATAGATTACTTTCTCAAGTTTTAGACATTTCACATGTGAGTCCATAGTCAGGCTAGCACCAGCCAAAGCATTTTCTAGCCAAATATTCAGTAGGCTACAGCCCAGCTGAATGCTGCAACAAGAGCATTGTTATAAAGGCATTGTGTAGCAGGTACACAGTTACTAGGCAAGGCCCCACAAAACAAAGTTCTGGAGTGTTTATAAGCATTTAGAGAAGCAAAAGCTCTCTTTCAAACCACTTCTTAGTGTTGCTACTTTGTGTAGAGATAGGGTACATATATAATCATTTACAAACATACATTTCTTATTGTATGTGTATCCAAATGTGTGTCATTCATATCTGTGTATATACATGTAAATAAAATGTGTTGATTAGTGTCTGATATTTTACAATACTTATACATATAAATACAAATAAGCACATATATAAGTGGATAGGTGGCTGATATGCATACTTTTAGATGTCCTTGTTCTACATATTTCTTTTAAAATCTTGTTTTATTAATATATGTGAAATGAATGTATGTGATATGTATATGTTTATGTATGAGTAAAGCACTTAAGTGTGTGACACATGTGGAGGTCAGAGGGCAAGGACGTGTGTAGTTCACCTTCCACCTTCGAGGCAGATTCTATTGCTGTTATCACTGTGTAGTCACAGCTAGTTGATGAACAAGCCTCCAAGGATTCTCTTGTCTGCACTTTCCCCCAGACCACAGGACCCCTGAGATTAAGGATCCACCACAACCATGTCCACATTTTTCTTTTTAAATATGGATTCTTTTATAGTTGATGGATGTCAAACTCAGATCTGAACAATTGTGTATTAAAGCATAAGCTTCATCCAATAAGGCTATTCTAGCACTGACATGATATTTCTAAGCGTAAAGTATCCTACGGGTTTTGTGTGATTCATGGTGAGTTCGCTTTGTCTGACCTTTCTACAAGACTCAACCTAATTCCCTGCTCCTTTGGGGATCACCAACTTTCCACTATATTCTGCAGTCCTATGGCAAGACAATTGGCTATATAATGTAAAATATTATCAGTGTAATTGTGCTCCCATGAATACCATCACTTCAACTTTCCTCATTGCTCAGCCATAACTGGTCTTTTGGTTGTCTCTTTAAGTAGCCTAAGATTCATCATCTTCTACATCTTCTTCCACAGAGATGGTCTATGAATAGTGTCAGTACCCCTCTATGCTCTCAATACTTAATTCCTCACTTTTGTCAAATAGTTTTCAAATATTATTTCCACTGCAAAGCATATCCTGTTTATCAAAGGATAACCCCGTATTTACCTTTATCTGATACTTCATATATACACATACATGCCTATGGGATTTTTGTTGCTGTCCCTGCATCCCTAGAACTTATGGCGATACCCAAATACTGGCAGCAACTCAGTGCACACTTGTTGAAAGAATGAACATATCTCTTAAGGTTCAACAAGGATTTACCACAAGCAAAAATTTTATAATCCTGTTATGTTTTTGCCTGGAGACCCCATGACTATTTTCTATTTGAAAACTATTATTTATATTCTAAGCTCAGCTCTGGTATTATCTCCTTCCAGAACAGACTTACACAGCCCATACACAATAATAGATATAAGCAGGGTATAGGGGAACCTGTACTAACCTCCAGCACACCTGCACATTTTTCTCAAAACCTTTTGTATTTTAATGCACTGTGTTGCCTTGCTTGTGCCACCACTAGACTGCAAATACCTTCATTACTAATTTTACCTCTTTTTCATTTCTCTGCTCAGCATTTAGCATGGTTCATGCCTCCTCATCTATAGCTTAAAAATTATTGTTAACTTGAACCAATTTTTCTTTCAATATTTCAGGAAAGAGAAGCAGAAAAAGACCATCATAATTTGCATTCATAGGTATAATTAATTGAAGGTAAATCACCCTTTTAAAAGGAATAGAGAAAGATTTGAGGACAGAACTCAGTGGAATAGTGCTTATGTGTCATGTACAAAAGCCTGGGATTTGTGTCTAGAACTGAATAAAAGAAAAACAATAGCAATACAGATGGATGAATACACACACGGATGTGAACACACACACATACACATATGAACACACATACATACTCTCCACACACATGTGAATGCACAACACACACATATATACATACATAGATACACACATGCATTCACATATACATTCATAAATATACACACATATAGAAATATTCATACACACAGACCCATGTGCGCACACACACGTATGTATGCACTCATACACAAATGCATACAAGCACACACATGTGTACACACACATTTACATGCCAGAAGTAGGATTTTTCTTAATCCTGGTTAGAACATTTGTGTCTTCACTGTGGAAGCTGAATATCCAAACACTACATTTCTAGAAGCTGCAGATCTTTTCTTGTAAAGATAGTGAAGAAGCCTGGGATAGCCTGCCTTATAAGAGCTCCAAGCCATAGAGAAACACATACAGCATGATAACCTGTGTTGAGAATTCCCAGAATTCATGGAAAAGCTGATATGGCTGCAGGTACCTCCAACTCCATCACTGGGATGGGGCAGAGACTAGAAATTCTAAGAGCTCACTGGCTGGTACAGTCAAACCAATGAGGTCTGAGTTCAGTGAGAGAAAATATCCCTAATACCAAGGTAGAAAAGGTTGAGCAGGCTCTTGGAGTTGTCTTCTAGCTTCCTCAGAAACATACATACATGTAGGCACGTATCCACATGTGCACCCCCCCAACACAGTTTCATCTCAAGTTTGTTTTTTCTAATTGTTTCTTATCTCTCTAATTCTTTTTAAAAGATTTACTTTTTAGATTTTTTTTAATTTTGTGCATGTCTGTGTATGTGTAGGTATGTTCATGTGAGTGAAGTTGACTTTAGAGGCATTAAGTTGTGTAGATCAGGATATATGGTGATTGTCAGCCTCGGTCATGCTCTGAGAACTGAACTTGGATATTCTGAAAGAGCAGCAAGTGCTCTTCAGTGTTAACTGTCTCTTTAGATCCATTACCTTAGTTGTCTTTTATGAGCTCGCTTTTTTCCTCTTCCACCAGCCCTATCCTTTCATGTCACAGTTGTGCTTGTATTCAACCATCTATGTTCAACAGTGGGTGCTGCACTTCTGATTCTGTATGACGGCATCATGCCATTCCAACAAAAATCTGAACGGAAGTTTTTGGTTTGGTTTTTTTTGTAAATCTCAGTTTGCCCTGGTTTGAGCAAATGGCTTAACTTCTATATCCATATAAATGTCTCAGAAATATAGAAAAGTAATTGTCATTCTTCCCAGAGATAATATAACAATACTCAAAAAAAATGTTTAATAGAGACTGGGCAGAGATCTTGGTTCATCAAATATATGGTATGCAATCATAGGAACCCACTCTTGGTCTCCAGAACCTATGTAAAAGCCTCGCACAACACTGTGTGACTGTATTCCTAGTGCAGAGAAGGTATAGTCAAGGAAGTCCCTGGAAGACACTGGCATAGCTGCATAACTAAATCACTAGGGCCCAAGTTAAGTGAAAGATCCTGTCTCAATATAAGATAAATGATTGAGGAAGTCACCTGATGTTGACTTCTGGCCTTCACCTACATGTGGTGTGTACAGATGCACACACCAAAAGAACTTTGAACTAGACAATCCTCAATGTAACCAACCCTGTCTTAACACAGTTATAGGTGCGAATCTGTACAGAACACAGGCAGGGTTTATAGTACAGATTCATTTGAAATGGATGAAAACCTGTGCTTTTGAGTATTTCAGTGGTCATCAGTTTTTATTTCACATCTAATGATTCTGAAAACGAACAGAAGCTAAGAAAGACCATGAGAGGCTTTCTGTTCCGTGGAGTGGAATTTTAGACTTTTGCATTTGCGGTCCTGTGTCATTAACACCCACTGCCCCATGACCATGTGATGAGGGAAACATTTGGTTTGGCTAATAAAGTCAATGTTTTATTTTCCCATCATCATGAGCAGAAAGAAGGGAAGTGCAGTTCTATATTCTATGCACATATACAGGGATCTCCGAATCAGGCTGGGTCCATCTGTACTTTATTATCTCTTCCCATCCTTCATAATTACAGCATTCCTGCACACAGAATGAAACTTATAAATTCCACTACATACCCAGGGAGTGCAGTTTTGACTCGACCTCATAAGCTCAGGTTAAGTGCCTTGGAGGAAAAATAATACATACATTTAATAGAGACAGAGAGTTTTCAGGTTTACCAAACGTAGCAAAAGATTTCTTTTTAATCTTAACATCCTAGGGGAAAACATCATTCCTTTGTTGTTTTATATCCACAATTTACTATTGGATAGAAATATCACTATACCTCAGGCAGTAAGTGTAGATACACAGGTCTAATGGGTAATACTTGAGGCTCCATGTAATCTATCCTTAAAACAGTCATCAATACAGAGATACATATTGCAGTTTCAAATTCTTCCATGTATGAAGGCAAGCATTGGCTTCTTCACACACGAAGTCTAGATGGCCTACATCAGTTTTTAATGGGATGCAAAAACACAGGCAAAGAGGAATTCACAAGACACTCAAGCGCAGATGTTTTTCTGATGTTTAACAAACTCTCAAACTTTTTTTTTTTTTGGACAGGATTTCTTTGTGTAGCACTAGCTGTACTGGAACCAGCACTACAGACCAAGCTGCCCTTGAACTCAAAGAGATATACCTGCCTCTGCCTTCCCAGCACTGGGATTTAAGGTGTGGCTACCACTGCCCTGCAACAAATTCAGTTTAAAGCAAAGTTTATACAAGCAGAGCATTATCACCTAGTACTAACAGAATTGAAAATTACAGAATTGAGTAGCATCAGTAAGAAAAAAATATATAAACCATAACAAATTAACTAGTACATAAAGTCAGTGTTGTAAAAGACTATTAATATTTCCTACTGATATATCTTCTGGTAATGCTGCCTTTAGTCCTAAGCAGCTGTATAACCAAATTACCACACAGAGACTGGTTTTATTTAGTTAACCTAGAACATAATGCTGGGCAATAGTTACTCCCTCCTAAACCTCCAAGCCCTCACAGTTTCCTAACATGTAGATTTCCCACATTGTACTTGCTTTTAGTGATATATTAGGTCCAGTCCATCTCTCCTCATCTTTCCAAGATCTCTCCTCCAGCTCTGCCTTCTCCTAGCCCTCTTCCAAGTTTTCTCTCCTTTTCTCCTCCCACTCATTTCCTGCTTATTCTCCTGAGTGCTGTTGCCAGCAAGGGTTGGAGCCCTCTCTTCCACTGCCATACTGTCAGAGCCAGCTCTTTTATGCTGTTGAGGCAGGACCATCTGTCCTGACTCCTAAAGAAGGCAAAGGGGTAAGGATGGTGGGAAGAGTGGGGGTGCTCTCTCTCTCTCTCCATCTTTGCCATTGCATGGCTGGTGAGGGATGGGGCCAACTTTCGCACACTCACACCTTCAGAGTCTGTTCATGTATACCCTAGTCACCCTGGTCAGCTCTACTGTGCTGCCCAGACAAGTAGTGGGACCTCTTTCCCTAGTGCTACAGTTGGTAAGGGATGGGGACAACTCTCCCAAATCCATTCCTCCTGTGGTTTTCTTCAGAAAAGGGGAGGGCTCCCATGGATATCAACCAGCCCTGGCATATCAAGTTGCAGTAAGACTAGGTGCACTCTCTCTTATTGAGACTAGATGAGGAAGTTCAATGGGATCCTGGATGAGAAACAGGTCCCAAAGTCAAGCAACAGAGTCAGAAACAACACCTGACCCAACAATTAGGAGTCCCAAGTCAAGACTAAGCTACTCAGCTGTAACGTATGTGGAGACTTCCTGGTTCAGTCTCTGTGTGCCTCTATGGACATAGGTTAGTTGATGGTTTTTGTAGTATCACTGACTTCTCTGGCTCTGTATTATTCTTAACTTGACATTTTATTCCCAGATAAATATAAAGTACATGTGACATGCGCCTTACTCAGATTTACAAAGGAATTAAATTCTGTTTAGTACAACATGACAACCTTGACAACATTTACTTACCTCGATGTGCTTCCATACAACTGTGATCTTGCAGGAGAGGCTGAGGAAATAAGCTTTCTTGGGCTACATAATTGAAGTAGAGTTAGAGGAAAATAGGTAAACAAGAAACACAAAAGTGGACTTATTTAGGCCATAGTTTCACGTTCCCAGAAGGAAAAAAGAAACAGCGAGAAGGCATGGGGGTATACATCTAAACAGGACTTAAAGAGAAAGTGGAGGAACCAAGGGCCCTATAAAATACCCAAACTGGTATTCCTTTAGTGAACTCCAAGCTTTAGGGTCTATGCTACACTGATTGAATAGAGCAGTTACTTTTCTTCCCTTCCAGCTTAGTCTTCTATTTTCCAAGATGTTGAGTTCTTTGTCCAACATGGACCAGCTTAGAAAATACCTAGACAATTAACAGAAGTCCAGTTACATAATAAAACACTGACTCAGATAGACAACTAGTAGCATTAATGGGCCATTCATTATATAATGAGGCCCAGATTCAGAGATACAAAGAAAACAACAGCAGAACAAAGGAGAAGAAACCCCAGACATCTGGTAAATGGACAGAGCCAGACACCAAAAAATAAATGAGGTGTGAATACATTACATAAGTTCTCTAGAGTATGCAGATCCATAGAGAGAGAAATCAGAGAGGAAAGGGTGAATACCTGAGAAAGAGAGACTGGGAGGTTGCATTTTGTTAGGACAGATCTTGTTTGGGATGGTGAAAAGCTTCTAGAAACACAGAGTGACTGTACAAACTGCTGAATGTTCCTAGCACCACTTCACAGTAAGATTCTAATGGTTGAATATCTGGAGTGTCAGAGTTTCTATCATGTATATTCAACTATGAAGAGAAAAATCACATAAGAAAAAAAAGCAGTCTGAGGGGAGAGTCACAAACAGGTGAATTTGCAAACAAAGGGAAGAAACAACAAGGACATAAGCAAGCAACTGAGTCCTGTAAGAAGGGGACGAGAAAGGTATATAAGGCTATTCTATTTGAAGGGCTTTGTGTTTCCACTAATCAAGAATGTCACAAGTTCTTAGCCATCAGGGAGATGCAAATCAAAATGACCCTGAGATTTCACCTTACACCCACCAGAATGGCTAAGATCAAAAACTCAAGTGACAACACATGCTGGAGAGGTATTGGAAAAAGGGGAACCCTCCTCCATTGCTGGTGGGAATGCAAACTTGTACAACCACTCTGGAAATCAATTTGGCGCTTTCTTAGACAATTAGGAATAGTGATTTCTCAAGACCCAGCTATACCACTCTTAGGCATATATCCAAAAGATGCTCAAGTACACAAGGACATTTGCTCAACCATGTTCGTAGCCAGAACCTGGAAACAACCCAAATGTCCCTCAGTTGAGGAATGGATACAGAAATTTTGGTACTTTTACACAATGCAATACTACTCCACAATTAAAAACGAGGAAATCATGAAATTTGCAGGCAAATGGTGGGACCTGGAAACGATCATCCTGAGTGAGGTATCCCAAAAGCAGAAAGAAACACTTGGTATATACT
>JAQQSO010003237.1:0-13710 GCA_028658305.1 Pachyuromys duprasi
ACAACACATGCTGGAGAGGTTGTGGAGAAATAGGAACCCTCCTCCATTGCTGGTGGGAATGCAAACTTGTACAACCACTCTGGAAATCAATTTGGCACTTTCTTAGACTATTAGGAATAGTGATTCCTCAAGATCCAGCTATACCACTCTTAGCATATATCCAAAAGAAGCTCAAGTACACAACGAAGACATTTGCTCAACTATGTTCGTGGCTGCTTTATTTGTAATAGCCAGAACCTGGAATCAATCCAGATGTCCCTCAGTTGAGGAATGGATACAGAAATTGTGGTACTTTTACACAATGGAATACTACTCAGCAATTAAAATGAGGAAATCATGAAATTCACAGGCAAATGGTGGGACCTGGAAATGATCATCCTGAGTGAGGTATCCCCAAAGCAGAAACCAACATATGGTATATACTCACTTATGTAGATCTATAGGATAGGAATATCAAGCTGAAATTTACACACCTAGAGAGGATATACAGGAAGGAGGACCCATGCTTGTTTGGATGAACAAATGGGATGGTCATTGAGTGGAGAAGAAAGCCAGCAACAGTACAGGAGCATGCCAAGGAGGACCTCTAGGCTGGGGTGGTGGGGGTGGTGGTGGATCAATGTAGTGATGTATCAGAGCAGATATTAAGACTCGCGATCAACCCTTTGGCAGAGGCCAAGAAGTAATGAAAGATCTGGGGGAGGTTGGTGAGACTTGGGGAGAACAAGAGCTCCACAAAGACCAAACTGCGCAGGGCACAGGGGTCTTGTATGAGACGGTTTCTACAATCAAGGACCATGTGTGGATATGCCCTGGAATCCCCACTCAGATGGGGCCCATAATAGCTCAGTGTAGGACTGAAGACCCTAGTGAGGGAAACAGAGACTGTTTCAGTCATGAACTTGATGGCTGACTCTTTGACCCTCCCCCATACAAGCCGGGGAGTGACAGACTGGCTAGATCCCAGTGGAAGACATTGCAGCCAGCCCTGAGGAGACAGGATGAGCTGGGGTTGGATGGAAGGGGAGGAGGTCCTCCCCTGTGGGTAGACTTGGAGGGGTTGGGGAGGAGGGAGATGAGGGAGGGAGTGGGAGGAGTGGGAGGGAATGAGGGAGGGGGCTACGCCTGGGATGCAAAGTTCCTAACCTGTGATATATATAAAATTAAATAAATTAATAAAAAAAGAAAGAAAAAGAAGATTCCAGGCACCAAGGTCCAGAAAATATCTTCAAGAAAATTATAGAAGTAAATTTTCCCAACTTAAAGGAAGAGATGACCGTAAATTTACAAGGGGCCTTCAAAACAGCAAATAGACTAGACCAGAAAAGAAACTTCTCATGTCACATCATAGTCAAAACACAAAATCTACAGAACAAAGAAAAGATATTAAAAAGCAGCAAGGGAAAAAGGCCAAGTAACATATAAAGGTAGACCTATTAGAATCACGCCAGAGTTCTCATCAGACACTATGAAAGACAGAAGGGTCTGGGCAGATGTCATGCAGACTTTAAGGGACCACAGATGGCCAACCCTGACTACTATACCCAGCAAAGCTTTCAATCAACAAAGATCGAGAAACACTAATTCCAAGAATTAGTGTTCATTATTGTACAATAAGACAACAGCTAGTCTCAAAATCTATAATATATTTTATAAGGATAAATGAACAATAAAGGCGTTTGGAGTTAATAGAACACATTTGAGAAACAAAATTGAAGGGTTCATTACCTTGTTTTGACCATTAAAAATTCATAGATTGATGATAGATAGTTACATACACACATAGATACATAGATCATACGCATAATATATTAGAAGAAGAATAAATAACAAAAGTAAATCTACATTCAATTATGTTCAATTACTTTTTATATATTATTTATTTTTTAATTAATTACACTTTATTTACTTTGTATCCCCCATAAACCCCTCTCTCCTCCCCTCTCAATCCCACCTTCCATCCCCCTTCTCCACACATGCCCCTCCCCAAGTCCACTGATAGGTGAGGTATTCCTTTCCTTCCTTCTGATCCTAGTCTGTCAGCTCTCATCAGGAGTGGATGCATTGTCTTCCTCTGTGGCTTGGTAAGGATGCTCCCCCATCAGGGTGAGGTGATCAAAGAGCAGGCCAATCAGTTCATGTCAGAGGCAGTCCCTGTTCTAATTATTATTGAACCCACTTGGATACTGAACTGCCATGGGTTACATCTGTGCAGGGGTTCTAGGTTTTCTCCATGCATGATACTTGATTGGAGTATCAGTCTCAGGAAAGACACTTGTGCTCAGATTTTTGGTTCTGTTGCTCTCCTTGTGGAGCTCCTGTCCTCTCCCTATCTTACTATTTCCCACATCTTTCATAAGATTCCATGCACTTTGCCCAACAGTTGGCCATAAGTCTCAGCATCTGCTTTGATATTCTTACTTTTAATAATCTTCTGATTCACTAGAGAAAAAACAAATTGTTAGTGGGGAAATACATTTATTTGTGTGTTTAAGAGTGAACACTATTTCTATATCATGCCATTATGGAAAATATAACCTAAATATAAAATTCACAGTTTTTAAACTTCCTGATAAAAACAAGCAAAATATTTCTGACTTAAAACTACCTTAAAATTACTGATAACATTAAAAAATGCAAACCATAAATAAAAATCTCATAAGTTATATATCATCACGAACAGAAACTGGGATTTTCCAATGCTTCATATATGGTAGGAAAGTTCTCAATCACTGAACTGCCTCCCAAATCTTTTATCATCAATTATTTATTATCATTATATGTATATATATATATACATACATTTTTTATGAGTACAACTTGCTGAACCCACATGGTCTTGCTTGTATGTGTACATACTTAGGACTGGACACTTGGGTTTAGATCACCTATCAGGAGCTTCATCCGTGGAGAAGACTGTAAGTAAAAGTAGTAAGAGCAATTCAACTTTCATATTTAGCTGGCAAGAATCCAAATTATGCAGGCATCTTAGAAAATATTTTTGCAGTTTCTTCTAAAGATAAACATATACTTTTCATATGTCTCAGATACTTTAATACTGGCATTTTAAGCAAGGGAGATGAAAACATATGTTCAGATATAGAAATTTATAAACATGTTCATAATGGCTTTATTCCTAGTAACCACAAGTTGAAAAAAAAAACCTAAATGTCTATTAACTGTTGCATGGTTAAAACAGACCTGAAATAGACATATACATATGTATTCAGACTACTCTTATTTCTTCACCCAGTTCACCCATATCAAACTTGCCTCATATTACTTCTAAAACACTAGGCATGGTACCATTTTAGGTACTTTTGTACAGTTATTTCATCTGCTTGGAACAGTATTTTCCTAGATGTCGAATGGGTTTATCTTTGGCCAAAAGGTCTTAGTTTAAAAGAGTGATGAAGGGAAATCCAAGATGGCGGCACCTGGAGGACACTGTATCTGAGGAGCAGGGCAGCAATGTCTGCACATCGACCAAGAACTGAACTCAGGGCCCTAAAACACCAGCGATTGTGTTTCCCAGGTGAGAGGAAACCCCAAGGTGTGGGAATCAAGAGGGAACACTCCTGATGAGACCTAATAGACTAGGATCAGAAGGAAGGAAAAGAAGACCTCCCCTATCAGTGGACTTGGAGAGGGGCATGGGTGGAGAAGGGGGAGGAAGGGAGGGGTTGGGAGGGGAGGAAGATGGGAGCTACAGGGGGGATACAAAGTGAATAAAATACAATTAATAAAAAAGAAAAAAAGATAATGATAACCAAACTTCAGTAAAGACATACTAAACAACGATCATTCGGCATAGAAATATGGGTGTCTATGCTTTCAGGCAACAGTCTACATGACTCAGATGGTGAATTGTCTTTACCATGAAGTTCTATAAAAACATACCTAAATATATGTCATAACTCCACACTTAACTTCTGAGTTCCTGAAGTGGTAATTCAGGTCTGAGTAGTTCACAAAACTGACCAGAAAATAGGAAATTTTATTAGCATGTGTTGATGTTAAGAACTACTTAGTATTGTTTGTGCCATGTTATTTCATGACAAAGATAAAGCCATTCATTTTTGATGGCATACTTAATTTTTCCAAAACTGTTAATAATACTTTTTGGCATGCATTCTTCAGGTCTGAGATTAAATATACATCTTTTAAACTATTTGATTTAACTATTCTCTTGTTAAAAAAACATTGATTACATTAATTTTTCATAAAATGCCGATCAAAGTTATCTCTGATCCAAAGATACAATATTATCACAGTTTGAATTAAAACAAAGATTGAGATTTCCCTGAACACTCTGAAATTTTCTATAACAGAACAGTTCAATTTGATAGATACTGAAAATATAATGGTAAATTTGACTTCATAGTTAAAATTGCATTGCAATTTTAAGTTAATTCTCAAGCCTAATCAGAATTATACAACATATATGTTTCAAGACATTAATCATAATGCTTCTAAATGTGAAAATATTTATTCTAATTTTATGTTATATTTGTGTTTGTGTACTTATTTATTATGTGATAACTTGCATCTAAATCCAGACCTCATGCATGGTTGGCAAGTGTACTAATACTGAGCTAGGTCTTCCAAACCATCATTCTAATGTTTCAAACAGGTTTGGGAATATTGAAAGGATAAATGAACTATTAAATATGTACACATATTCCATGTAGAAATATTTTTACCAGAAGATATACTCCTTTATATTTTTGTTATTATATTAGTACAATATTATAAATATCAACATATAAACTCTTATTCTCTGCTCATCTCAAGAACATTGTTAATATTTTCCTATTACATTAATAAGCACATTGAAATATTGTCTACAGTATGTGTATTGTGCACTATAAAGTTATTTATGCATTTTCATGTTATGCATCTATATCAGGCAAAAATGTTCTTGAGATTAGATGTATATCTATATTGAAGATCATTATTTTAAGATATGTACTTAGAAAAAAACACCATAATGATAGAAGTGGTGTTTTGATTTGAGACGTTTTACAAATATTGCACGGAAAGTACTTAGAGATGGTTGTCAAATTCTATAAAGAACAAAATATTGATTTATTTTTGTGTGATGTATGTACATATGTGTGTTCATATATCTGTGCATGTATCTATGTGCGAGCATGTATGTATAAGTCTGTACTTTCATGTGAAAACCAGACATTGAGGTCAGTTATCCTTCAAAATATCTCTCTACCTTAATTTTTGAGAGAGGGTTCTCTTACTGAACATCGAGATTACCAAATTGGCTAGCCTGCATGCACCAGGATGTCTTCCATCATGTTCCCATCACTGGATTACTGTTACTGCTTTTGGCTTTTCATAGGATACTGGGAATCTCAACTCTGCTCTTCATGCTTGAAAGGCAAAATTCTATTGATGGACTAACTTTCCATACCTTGATTTTTCCCTTAATAGTGTTTTTATGATTGCTGTGAATGAGCTACTTTTTTGCAAATTATGAATTTTTAAATAGATAATATGGTGGCTCAACATATTAGCAATGATAATTACAAACTGATGAAGCAAACAGAGAATATACTTAGTACATTTTAGTTGTTTTCAGGACATGGAAATAGTCTTGGACTTAATATCAGTAAGAAAAAATTTGAATATAAATAGTCTGAACATGAACCTCATTGGTAATATTCTCCTAGCACACATGAGGCCTTGAGAACAGTCAGCAATACAAATAAACATTTCAATATATAAGGATATTCATGTACTAAAATTATCTATTTCTTTAGTTGTTGGTGGTGTAATTTGAGACGGGGTCATATACCTCAAACTAATGTAGTCCTGGTTGGGTTAGGCCTCATTATTTAAACTTCTTACCTCAAACTAATAGAGATACACCTGCCTTTGTCTCCCAAGTGCTGTGATTAAATATGTGTGCCACAATGCTCAACAATTTCTGTATTTATTAATGATATGTTCTAGAGTATCATTCAGATAACAGTATTTCACTTAGTATATGGTGTATCTGTTATCCTGCTATTCACAAGCCACTTACAATGTACTATAAGTGACTATACTACAAATTATAGCTAAAATTCATAGGACTATAGCATCACCATCATATAAAAGCCATAAATGAGGTCAAAACTCAAAGAAAGAAAATGTTATTATAATTTAAAAGTTAGGGCTACACAAAACATATTATGCTGATATACAATTAATTATTTTAAAATTATTTCTTTTATTCCTTATGTTATAATATAAGTATATTATTTATCTTTTCTATTTTCTCCCTCCAAACTATCTGCTACACAGGTCACTGGAATCTTTCAAATTCATGGCTCTTTTTAATTAATTATTTTTATACACATATATGTATGTATATAGCTATATATATATGTACAACCTGCTTAATATGTATGTTTTCTGGGATAACAAATATTCCATTAATAAATTTAGGGAATATAAATACAAACACAGTTTCTTACAGTGAGAACTTGAGATATTTACCAATTTTGCATGAAACTCTTATGTACATTTCAGAACTGTATATGTGCTGTGCCTTCCCTCATATCCTCTCATGCCCCTCTCCAAGTCCAGGGATAGGGGAGGTCTACTGCCCCTTCCATCTGACCCTAGCTTATCAGGTCCCATCAGGATTAGCTGCAATGTCCTCCCTTGTGTGCTGGCAAGGCTACTCCCACAGGGGGAGGTGATCAAAGAGCCAGTCACTGAGTTCGTGTCAGAGACAGTCTCTCTTCCCTTTACTAGGAAACCCACTTGGATACCAAGCTGCGGTGGGTTACATCTGAGCAGGGGTTCTCAGTTATATCCACGAATGTACCTTCATTGGAGTAGCAGTCTCAGAAAATACCCCTGAGCCCAGATATTTTGGTTCTATTGTTCTCCTTGTTGAGTTCCTGTACTCTACAGGTCTTACTACCTCTTCTTTCATATGATTCCCTGCACTCTGCCCAAAGTTTGGTTATGAGTCACAGCATCTGCTTTGATACACTGCTAGGTAGAGTCGTTTAGAAGCCCTCTGTGGTAAGCTCGTGTCCTGTTCCCTATTTTCTCCTTCTTCCAATGTCCTTCCCCTTTGTCTTTCTAGGTGAGGGTTGATCCTCTTACACCGGGTCCTCCTTGTTTAGCTTCTTTAGGTGTTCAGATTTTAGTATGCTTATCCTATCTCAAAGGTCTAGTATCCACTTATAAGTGAGTATATATCATGTGTAGCAGCTTTATTCATAATAGCCAGGACCTGGAAACAACCCAGATGTCCATCAACCGAGGAATGCATACAGAGATTGTGGTATATTATGCAATGGAATACTACTCAGCAATTAAATACAAGGAAATCATGATATATCCAGGCAAACGGTGGGATCTAGAAAAGATCATCTTGAGTGAGGTGCCCCAGAAACAAAAGACATGCATGGTATATACTTACTTATATGTGGATACTGGACATATAATATAGGATAAACTTACAAATATCTGTACACCTAAATAAACCAAGCAAGAAGGAAGACCCTGGGTAAGATGATCATCCTCACTCAGAAAGACAAACAGGATGGCCACTGGAAGAAGGAGAAAACAGGAAACAGGACAGGAGCCTAAGACAGAGGGCCTCTGCAAGACTCTACCCAGCACTGTATCAAAAAGATGTTGAGACTCATAACCAAACTTTGGTCAGAATGCAAGGAATCATATGAAAAAAAAAAGGTAGTTAGTAAGACCTGGAGAGTATAAGAGCTCCAGAAGGAGATGAACCGAACCAATATATCTGGGCTCAGTGGTATTTTCTAGACTGATACTCCAAAGAAGGTACATGCATGGAAATAACCTTAAAACACTGATCAGATGTAGTCCATGGCAGCTTAGTATCCAAGCGGGTTCCCTAGTAAAGGGAAGAGGGACTGTCTCTGATGTGAACTCAGTGGCTGGCTGTTTGACCACCTTCCCCTGAGGGAGAAGCAGCCATGCCAGGCCACAGAGGAGGATAATGCAGCCAATAGTGATGAGACCTGATAAGCTAGGGTCAGATGGAGACTGAGTAGCACCTCCCCTATAAGTAGACTTTTTGGGGGTCTTGGGAGGATATGAGGGTGGGAGAGCAGGATTGGGTGGGAATGAGTGAGGGGGCTAGAGCTGGTATACAAAGTAAATGAACTCTAATTATTATAAAAAGTAAATTAAGAAAAAATTAGTTCTTAATACTTTTTATATAAATCTTAAATGTCAGGCAATAATGTCTATTATTCATTTTAATAGCTACTTCAGAGTATAATTAAATTATAGTATTTATGTGTAGGTATGTATGTAAAGGTACAAGGTGAGAAAACAGTAAAAGAAATTAATTACAGTGTACTAGAAGTTCAGAGGAGAAGTATATTGTTTGTAAATTGGGAGAATATAAAGAAAAATGATTTGGAGAAAAGAGATATGGGCATAAGAGTAGAAGACATCATAACAGGTGTACATAGTATTTGTGATGTCAGAGAAAGAAAAATACTATCAGTATCACACTAGTCTAACAATCAGACAGGAGACTTATCAACCCAAGTATTGATGTTGTTTAGTTTTGAGTTCTCTATTTTCTTACATTATCTATATAGGTAGTTGGCTGATGACCATATTTTGATCAAGAACTGAAAGCAAGTCTTGCTCAGTTCTCATACATGATGTTGATTTCTGCTTAAAATAATTTCTGCATTTGACATATGACAGTAATGCTCTTCAACTGAGAGACTACAAGTGAGCTAGTACGATCTAAAGGCTAAGCCACATTATCCATAGAGATAACATGAGCAATAATATAATTTCCAGGAAAAGCAGGTTGATTACATTTAATAAAAACATATTAAGTTCTCAAATTTGTGCCTCAAAAGTTCAGCAACAAAAATATCTTGATAAAAATTACTGTATAATTTATTGATAAAATCCAGACTTTTTTTTCAAGGAAAGAAAAAAGTCACTATAAAATTCCAATGGAAAAGCAAGTGGTAAAATAGAGTTGTCTTGGGAATAGTGATATGTCTAGTCATCAAGATTTAGAAGTTGTCATCTCTGTTTTGATGGAATTGACATATCAATCATCAGTATACACAATCATCTGTACCCAAATGCAAAAATGTGAGCTCAAAACAAACAAACAAACAGAAATATGAGAAGGAAACATGACTTTTTAAAAATCAAGTTTTACATTTTGAATAGCAGAAACCACTGACTATGCATGAACGACAATAGGCACAAGTAGAAGTTGGAAAAGAATTTTAAAGGAATAATTCAATTGACTTCCTTTGACTTTCTTTATATGCATATATGTGTGCATTAAAAATTATTGAAAAGTGCGGCCATGATCTTGGAGAGTGGGATGGATGAGAAATTTTGGAGAGAGTAAAGGGATAAAAGAGATGTTGTCATATTATAATCTCAAAAATAAAAGGAATAGGGGCTGTATCTGCAATGAACTCTGGCTCTTTGATCACTTTCCTCTGAGGGAGTGGGCCAGCCTTGCTAGGCCACATAAGACAATACAGCCAGTCCTGATGAGGCTTCATAGGCTAGGGTCAGAGGGAAGGGAAGGAGGACCTCCCCTATCAGTGGACTGGGAGAGGGGCATGGGAGGAGAAGAGGGAGGGAGGAGGAAATAGGAGGGGACAAGAGAGGGGGTAACAGCTTGAATGTAATGTGAACAAACTGAAATAAAATTTAAAAATAAATGAATAAAATCCTAAAAAATAAAAGCAGTCTAAAAATATAGCACCTCTTATTTACCCTGTAAGAAGTGATATCCCTCTTTTGGATTTCATACATGTAGGCCTAATAGACAGAGATATAATTATATCAGAAAGTGGTATGCAGTGTGTGCAATAAGCCTTTATGCCTCTATCACTCCCTACCATCATGGTAAGAAAAGTGCAAACCTCATCCTTTTGGAAAGAAAATGAATGATGAAACATTAATAAAAATTACTGACTAAGTTAGCAGTATGAATCAGGTTGTAAAAGATTATGGGAGCTGTGGGTAGACAAATATATTCAGTATTAGGGCAAGCTGTACAGATGTTTTAAGACAAATAACACTCCACAGGGACACTTGGAAGTGGATATTTGAAAAGACCGATTGGTTTTCCAAGAATTAAATATCAGGTAAATGGAAAAGGAATTTTGAATAAAAATGTTAAAACCCTGGCTCAGCTATAGCCCATAGACTCATTCTCAAAGTGTGATCCCTAGTAAAGAAAGCAGGGGCTGTCTCTGGCATGTACTCAATGGCAGGCTCTCTGTTCACCTCCCCTTGCAGGAAGCAGCCTTGCCAGCCCACAGAGGAAGACAATGCAACCAGTCCTGATAGGCTAGGGTCAAATAGAAGGGGAGAAAGACCTCTCCTATCAGTGGACTAGGGGAGGGGCATAAGAGGAGAAGAGGGAGAGAGGGTGGGATTGGGAAGAGATGAGGGAGGCAGCTACAACAGGCATACAAATTGAATAAATTGTAATAATATAAAATAATAATAATAAAATTAATAAAGAAAAAATTTAAAACATTAAAAATTTTTTGGTGCATTCACTTGTGGTGTTAAAGCCTTTTTCTGTCTAAAATTATTAAATACATTATAAATTTGTCTTCACTGTCATCACAAGTGGATTTAAGCCAAAAATATTCTACAGCACAAAACTATTATACGTTGGTTTTCAGATCAAATTCACATATGACTACCTGGTTAAAGTGAGCATTTCTATTTGTTAAATATTGAATATTGGGCTGCAGAAATGTCTCAGTAGAACCACTGCTTGGCATCCAAGTGAAGGGAATGGAGCTAGGTTCCCCAAATTCCATGTAAAAAGTAGGCAGGTAGTAAAACAACAACAACAAACTAAAAAACAACAACAAAAAACCCAAAGTAAGCAAAAATCCTGTAGCATTGCAGAGCAAGAAACCAGTTTCTTGCTGTAAGGTGGCTAACTAGCTAGAATTTCTGAACTCAGGATTTGGTTAAGGACCCTGCTTCGGTATATAAAGCAGAGAACAATTGTATAAAACAAGTGACATCAAACTTTTCCTCATTCTCTTCCTCTTACACACGCATACACACACACACACACACACACACACTTAATGACACACCACACCTGTGCAGGAAAAAATGTCAAACAGCCTTTCCACTGTGTGGTGGGAAAACAGGGAGAAAGAAAGGAAGAGCAAGAGTGGGGTGAAGGAGAGAGAAATTGAGGTGAGCGAGAAGGAAAAGAAAGATTAAAGATCTGAGGGATTTATAGACAACAGAATATTCAAAGAAGTTACTGCATATACATACATCTTACTCTTCAAGTTTTACAAGAATGATTTAGCAGTGGAGGAGTCTCTACTTGTAGTATTTCAGCTGTGCTGTGGACACCTTCCTTCTCTCCCTCCAGGGCATCTCACAATCACAATAATCAGAAGACCATAATTCAAAGGAAAGGATGTTTATGTGGATAAATTTGAACATCAATGGTTTGGTAAAATGAGGCATTAAACATTAATAAGTAGATACACCCATTTTGATAACTGGAGGATTTTTAATCTCAAGAGGCCTTAAATGACTTTTTCAAGGTTAAGAAATGAGTTTCCAAGAAATCACAAAGAATGATCAAAATCTTCTGTACCCGAGCAGATTCCCTCTCTTCAAAAGTATACTCCTGACTTAATAGCTTAGAAAACTCTTTGCTAGGTATTTTCCTATGGGCTAGTGAGTTAACTGAGATAATTGTTTTATGAAAATAAAGGGAAAGGGAAAGTATATTTTCTCAAAGGTTGTAGTTCACTTATATGTGTGACAATGAGAAACTCATAAAACAAGTGACAGCAGTGAAAACCCAGGGGGTAGTGTACGGACATCCTGTTTTCAAACTTCTAAGAGAAAAGGAAAAATGGTCCATTAATGCTTTATATGAAATTAGAAGATTTTTAAGTAGAGATTGCACAGGATAGATTTTAAAAGCAAAACAACAGCAAGTCACAGCTATGAGTATTAAAGAAGATAAGAGAACTAGACTTCCAAGGGGTAGATTTAGACTTCAAAGAACTTACTGAACTTTGGAATGAATGACTATCTGCTGTTAGCCAAAACATGAACTATATATCTTTAAAATGATTTGTCTTTACAAAATTCCTTTCAGTTGTATAATAGCACATGTTGGGGCGCTTGCTTGGTGCATGATTCATATACAGTGACAAAATTCAAGTGCTGTTTTTATTTTATTGGTAGGCCTTAAATACTAATGAACTAAAGTGTTTCTCAGTTCAAAGTATGTAGAATGTCACCATCATGAATGTAAACATGTCCTTAATAAATCTAATAATCGTTTCCCTATGGCTTAGGATATCAAGTCAACTATAATATTCACAAAAAAAGAATGTGTGTTTAACATAAACAAAAAATGTAGTATCAACAAACAAATACAAATGCACGTTTACAAAATTACCCCTGTTATATGAAAACTGCATCCTTGACAAACAGACAAACAAAAAGATTGCCCTGACACAGCATAAGTTTGAAAGCCTCTGATCTACCTGCCTCTGTCATCTTGGATAAAGCTCATCTAATATAATAGTAAAGATTTTAAGGATAAAATCAGTAGCCTCAACTAGAAAACTGGTTTTTCATTACCTCTAATCATTGCTGTCCATCTCAGACTGAACCTATCTTCTTTGTCCTAAGTAGAGGTAACAAATAGAAACTCCTTGTGGCTTTCTGTAAAGGTTTCTACATGTATTCCAATGAGAATATGAATGATTTTCACTATTTTTTTTACATTATGCAGTATTTTAAAGCAAAATATTCATGGAGAAACTATGTATTAAAATGTGTTGGTGGAGGAGATCCAAGATGGCTGCCACGAGAGGACACTGTGTCTGAGGAGTAAGACAACAGAAACAATGCAGAAACCAGGAGACTGAACTCTGGAACCTAAAACACCAGCATTTGTGATTGCCAGGTGAGTGGAACTCCTACAGTGAGAAAATCAAGTGGGAAAACCCTAGGAACACCCAGTTATTACCCTGAAAAATCTCCGGGTGACCTGCAGCACACAGCTCTGATCTGAAATAGCAGCTGCACTGGGAGCCCACAGCATCCATAATAGACAGGATCACACGGTCTCCCAGGCAGTCTGAGGAGGAACTGGGTACGATTTTCACTGACCTGCACACTGCCAGTGCACACTGCACGCGTCCGCCAGCAAAAACCTCAGTCTGTGTGTGAGTCCACGGGCAAGTCTGGGAAGGATCTGGGTTATGCTTCAACCCACTGGTGTACAGCAGGCACACACCAATCACCAGAATCACCTCAGACTGTGAGGGTCAGGGGACAATTTTGACCAGACTACACACTGCAGGCGCACACTGCAGGGCCACATTGCACACGTCCACCAGCAAAAACCTCAGTCCCTAGTGTGTCCACAGGCCAGACAGAGAAGGCCTTGGGCACCATTTCAGACAGGCCTGCATACAGCAGGTGCACACACTTGGTAATGCCTGCAACCAACCCAAACCCACTGTGTGTGACCCAAATATCATTTCAGACCATGGTGCACAGCCCCTGGCCCAGAAGGGGGCACCAAATCTCCATTCCAGGGGAGAGCCCTTAGAAGCAAGCCCAGGGCGGAGTACACAGCTCTCAGCTGACATCTCAAACCAGGACACTCAGACTCTAGCACAGAGTGAGGAGTAATGC